>CAJNOQ010002336.1:0-24873 GCA_905250885.1 Didymodactylos carnosus | reverse complement strand
AACTTATTTTAGGTAGGAATGTAAGTTAGGTAATATATTACCCGATTAGCTAGTTAATACATTCTAAAAATTTTATATTTCGAAAAATAACAGTTATACGAATACAACTCACAAGTCGTATCAGTTTATCACGAAAACAAAATTTCTGAGATGCTTTAGAAATGTGTTAGATTGTCTCGTTTTTTGCAAGATGTTGTCACTTTTTTTTTGTCGAGCTCTTAATACTTCTAAAGTGACTCTTCTCAGATTAAGAAATTAGCAATCGCATTTTTACTTTAATACTAAATCTCGCTAAATAAATGAATACTTTACTTTTGAGACATACAAAAGCACAAGTCTTGAACAACACGTCAAAAAAATTTCATTTAAAGTTTTGATGAAACTTAACTGATGTGTTTCATCTGTTTATGAAGAGTTAGCATTAAAATAAAATACTACTGTATGGCTAATTTGTGGATCTGAAAATAGTTGTTTTAGAAATATTAAGGGCTCGCTAAAAGGCAATGTGTTAAACAAACGAAAGTACATCTAGAAAATCGTGAGGTGAGAAGGTAAGGAGGATACACTGGTTAACAGTTTCAACATTTTTAAGACAAAGTATGATAAGGAAACAGCAGTTTTTATTTAATGATGGATCGAAACACTATGAAACGAAATAAAAGGAAAAAATTGCCTAATTTCTGTTCATCAGTTTTCTTTTCTTTCATTCATGACTGAAATTTCGTACAAGAAACGAATGAAAATCGCACTTCTTTCGTTATAGTCGTCAGAGAATTTTTCTTTCAACTCTTTCTGCTCATCAGTATATAGTACACGATATGATAGAAAGATACATCAATCTTCGTCGAGCACCAATAGCCCAATGGTACGTATCTTGCTTTCTATTCTTTAGGTTTCATGTTCGAATCCGTCGGTCGCCGTCTTTTCGTAAGTGATGCTTGTTCTGTGACGTCTTGGGAGAATCACAGAGTTATCTTGAAGGAGATGAACTAAACGGATAGTCATATCGATAGTGACACAGAACATTTGTTTTTTGGTTTTTTGGGAAATTTTGATAAACGCGTTTAAACGCTTTGATTCGAGAAATGCGTCTAAACGCTCTTATTTTAACAAACGCGTTTCAACGCTTCAAATGTTTCATTTCTAGACCGTTTTTTAGCGTTTGATGAACAGAACGCGTTTAAACGCTATTATTTCAGCTACGCGTTAGAACGCTACTTGCCAGGTAAACGCGTTTGGAGCTAAGCGAAACAAGAAACGTTTGAACGCTGCAAATGTTTCATTTTTAAGCCGTTTAAACGCGTTTGGAGCTAAGCGAAACAAGAAACGTTTGAACGCTGCAAATGTTTCATTTTTAAGCCGTTTAAACGCGTTTGGATTGCGTTTATAAACGCCGTTCGTAAACGCGTTTTTTGGAGTCGAAATTGTTACATGGGTGGTATAGCACATGAATATTCTTTCTCTCTTAGACAAAATCGATGCGTTTCAGCCTCTCTCTCCTCGATCGTGTTGAAGTTTTTTTCCATTCTATGGCAGATGAAAATAGGGCAACAAAATAAGCAAGAAAAAAGGGGAAAAGATGTGTTTTTTTCTTCCGTTTCAAAGCATGAGGTAACAAACGATGTTGCAATCTCATGTTCTTTTGCGGCTGCAAGAGAATTGCAGCGATGGTAGAAGAAAGAGAATGGAATTCAATTGATCTGATGATATTGTTAGGCATTGAAAATAGACTCCATAAAGAACAGCTTTCAACGCAATCTCGACGAAATTAAAACATGAAATATGATAGAGCCCATTTAATTTGTAAACGAGGAACGGCGCGACATTTCTGATGAGTTAAAAGGGTTAGCTTGTCGAAATGCCTGTCTCAGTTTGTGATGAATGTCAATAGACCGTATCGAAAAGAGAAAAAAGTAGACTATTTTCGGCTTCGAGATTGGAAATCCATTCAGTAATACTCTAAAAGTCGGGTGCCTTTTTAATTCAGATATAAAAAGTTTCCTCGATGGGTAATCCACGTTATCGTTATAATCGATGCCTAGAACTTTAGACAGCCCCTAATTACCAAATTTCTTTCCTCCATACTTTGTATTAGTTATTATTGGCGTATCCTTCCACTCTATGAACCTGCATCGCATTGCTTGACTACAGGACTTTAAAGGAAAGTCGATTAATAAAGTGATTTCACTGTTCCGCGCAGAAGACAAGAAACTAAGCGCATTTTGCTGACAAAAGTCGATATTTTTTTCGAAAGGAGTGACGTCTACCGAACTGTGTTCGCTGTGCTCTTGTCACTGCTACTTGTTATAGATTCGAGTTTGATATAAAATAAGTGCTACAAAAGAGAAAAATACTTGTTTATATACAAATGAATGCACTATCTGATGGAACACAACTCTCCGTATTTTTCCGCTTTTCGGAACGAAAATTGTGCCTTTTTGACCAAGCAGATGACAAACGTGGTCAGAAGTTCAAAATCCAATAGTTGGTTCATTTCTCTTACCATATCGACATGTGTGCCATAGCCCATGAGGAAATCAATTTTCTCGCTATGTACTTCAACAATTATTAGCAAAACTATAAAGAATTTTATAATAATATTACATAAAGAAATGGACAAAAATGGAAAGTGATGGCTGAGCATGTAACGGGCCCGAGTCTCTAGGAGTTCGGCGATCTCATTTTAACGTTCTGATTTTTTTCAACAACTCTCTGATGTATGCTCCGATTCTGTTGTTCACATCGTGATCGTTTGAAATAATTAACTAGGTGAGTTGGCTCGAGAACATCTGCCCAGTCTCGCAAAGTCTTTAGCGTTAAAATGAGCATTTAACCATGCCTCCTGTATTGATCGGAAACAATGTTCAGGAATATGATCTCGAAACATGGCTATTTCTACCTTCTTGCGCGACAATATCCAAGAAGTTTCAGAATTTGTCACATGTAGGCTTCTTGTACTCGAAATAAAAGAAAGATAGACGAGATATGTCAAACTGATCTCAGTATTTTAATATGCGAATTAAAATTAACCTAAATATCTCGATGAAAGATGCCATATTCAGTTCCTCGAAGCAATCATATTGACATCGTGTCGTCAACTGTATCCGATTTTAACTGTTTTTAAGAAGTGACTTAGGTCTAAAACAGTTCCCAGGTCGAAGTCGCCCGATCGGATCCTTTTAATTCGGGCAATTTCCGGAGATCGGAATCTGCTCAACTTCTTCGCATTCCGATACTTGGTTCCTGGAGGATCTGTAGACCGGATCCGATATCCGGAACCAGTCAGATTCATTAATTTTCGGTGACCGGAGATCCTGTGATGTGCACTATTTCTTTTTTTCTTCCTTTTCTGTGCGCATAATATATTCACCGTTTTGTTTCACGACAAGAGGACTTTGAATACGACATAACTTACAGAAAATGAAGAATGAGAAAGTCAAATTCTAAATCGTGTGAGTCGTTAGAAACTCGAAGGATACGCTAGAAACCTGGCAAATCCTGTCATTTTCTGAGATCGGATCCTAAGTTATCCAGTGATTTCCGCCAAATCTTAATCCGGCCAAATCCGTCAGCGTTACTGAACAAGAATTCCTCTCAAATCCTACTTTTTCAGTTTCAAAGACTAATATACACTTGTATTAGGAGCAATCCACCAGACGTGCCACTAAAATACTCTGTCTGCCAAAACTGCATCAGCCGTCTGAATCGTATGACGTTTTGGAAATAACTTTCTAGAACACCACATATTGAATCCAAAAGGATACGCTGTCAAGGGGTTAACTTTTGTTTGAGATGGACAAAATTAGAAACGAGTCCGAGTTAAATACTTAATAATTTAATAATTTACCGCGTTTTGATATTTCTTCGATATTTCGATTGTGCTTATATACTCGGCTGACCACAAAACAAGACGGTGATAGCCCAGGGCTAAAAAGGTTCACAAAAAAATGCGTTTCTTTTGCGTTTTTAACGACCAAAACACGCGTTAAATGTTTCAAAACCATTTCTGTTGTTTAAACGCGTTTTTCTTTTATCTATTCGTTTGAAAAGACGGTTTTCGGTATTAGCGAACGATCGTTAAAAGAGCCGTTTGAACGCGTTTTTTGTCGTTCAAAACTTTAGAATAACGCGTTTGCTAACAATCGTTAATTTAACCGTTTTCTGGCGTTTTTTGTTGAACGCGTTTTCTAACGACGTTAAGGTGGTATAACTTCGAATTCTTTTTTTTGTAAACTAACCATATATAAAATAAACGCGTTCAACAAAAACAGCTAAATTAATGATCGTTAGGAGACGCGTTATTTTAAAGTTTTGAACGACGAAAAACGCGTTTCAACGGCTATTTTAACGATCGTTCGCTAACGCGTTCGGATAAAACGCGTCTTTCGTGCAATTTCTCATGATGTTTTCTCGCCTGGGTTCTTCTCGTTTTATTTATATGTGATCACTGCAGAAAGCGACAACGCTGCAATGTTTTCTTTTATTCGCTCATTCGAGATCATATGATCATCGGTAGCATATATACACATAAGTCTAACATATTCAGAATATTGTTGAACACATGTTAATATTGCTTTTATGTGACGTAACAAAAACAAAAAAAATTTTCAGAGTTGCAGAAATTTTTAACTGGAGTTGTGGAGTTGGAGTTGAAAAAATCTGAACTCAACTCAACTGTAATCTAATAAAAACGAAACTCCAACTCCACTAAAAAGAAGCTCAACTCCGGAGTTGGAGTTGCCCATCTCTGATCCTTAGTATGCTTAAGCTTGTAAAAAATATTTTTTCTCTCCGCGTGTTAAACATACTGTATAAAACCTCAATTTTAGAAATAATCTCTTATGCTGTTGTTATTTATTCGAATACGACAGATGAAAATATCCAAAAAATAATTTCGCTTCAATATGCAGCATCATGTGCTGTTGCTGGTGCAATCAAGGGAACGAACGGAGAAAACTGCGGACTCCGTCACACATTATATTAGTGAAACTAAACGTTTTCTATAAATGTTTTTCTCCTCTTTTTATCTTCTTTATCCCTAGTCTTGTCTTTCTTTCTCCTTCCCTTCTTCTCTTTTTTATTTGTCTTCCTGTTTTGTCTGTGTTTTTACTTGCCGTGGGCGCTATAATGATTCGATTGCCCTCCACGTTAAATAAACTACGTTTATATCAAAACATTTTTTCCATAAATGCCCTCATTATAATCATTCACGAAATACATTATTCTCAAAATTCCATAATGCAGGCGGCAAACTAGACCTGGATACTTTTCTCTTGAAAGATCCTTTTTATCACCCTATTTATTCGGAACAGTATTCCGAATAAACAGACATTTCTCTTTGTTAATGACTCTATATGTGGTTTTATCTCGGGTACTGAACGTTTTTAAGCGCCTGCATGAGTTGCCATTTTTGATACCGAAGCTGATGCATTCCTATTTCATATCTGTACGAATCCATTGGAAGTTGCCTCTCTCTTGTCCAACGGGTCATCTGATCACCACAACTACTCTACTCTTCAACATCTTTTATAATATTCTTTTCTTTAGTCATATTCCTCTGTAACTGAAGATCAATCTTTTTCTTTCTCTCTCCAGTTCTCTTTCCTTTTGTTATTTTGTATGTCTGTTATTATCTGCCCTGATCACCGTTCTTTACGACGCTTTTGGAAATCGATATAATGCAATCCATTGGATCTCGATTTCGATTTGTATTAAGATTTTCTTCGTTTTCAAATAAAGTTTATACCAACTTAAGAGCCATATCGTGTAAGCGACGATAGACACTGCTTAAACGTATGTTACAGAGCTGGTTCGAACCAGGGTCTATCCGTATGTTTATTTGGCTTTTTATGACTGGTGGCTTAATCCATATGAAACCAGTCACGAGATCCAAAAGTTTTAGTGCTAGTGACGAGGCTTATCTCACTTCGTAAAACTCGACGAGCTGTCGAGGGAACCCCCGAAGTTACAAATCGCTTTTAGCCCCAAAACTAGTGGACTATAGGTAATCGACCATTCTGATTCCGAATAGCAATATGAGACGGACTTCTAGGCCTCCAGAGACTGGTTTTCTAGAAACTCCAAAAAATCTCCGAAACTTTTCTAAATAAGTCATGTTTATAGCATGTGAAATTCTGATCAAAGTGAGACAACCTCAGCTCTAAACGATCTTTCTTTGCAAAGTTGCAAATAAATCTTACACCTTTACTACACTAAAAAAATCATTATCTGCACTTGAGTTGTTACTTTTGATACGAAGATTTCGGTAGAAATGAAGAGTATATTTCACATTCGGTTAACTTGCAGTTTCAGGCTACGATGATCCATATTTTTCTATCGAATTAAAGGTGTAAACTTTACTTTTATTTTAGGTTTAATCTAAAATATAACCTAATATTTTGTTAATAACAAAATATATTCTTATTTTCAGTAAAAAGATGTGTAGAATAAAGATAGATCGGTTCACCTAGATGTGATGCAATCAAGGAAGAGAAATGTATAAATGTGCTTAGATGCGACAAAAAGCAAGGACATGCATAACATACTTTTGGAATCTCTAAAACTCAGCGTTTTCGATATACCTTTAGACAAGATGGGGGAAGTTTTATGGAGCAACTCTAAAAATTTAGCTGATAACCAAAAAGAATACTGTGTATGTACTCTCTATGCATTATTCTCTGTAGTGGTCCTAACGAGAAAAGAAAATAAGAACACGGCGCTTCTGCTTTTTTCTTCTTTGTTCTTTTACATCAAACGCGTGGAGATGCCCGCGCAAGCATATCATATGGGAGAACAGATATTTCCTTACTTTTTGACGCCTGAAATGGTGATACGATACATATCTTTAAATTATGTTTTTATACGACTCTTAGTATGTAACTTTATACAGCAAACATGTGCATGATCTGTATTTTTGTCATTCTCATTTCAAAACAGAATATAAGTGTTCCTGTTATATAAGGTTCTTATTTTGTTAATGTGAAGTAGAGGGCATTTTTACTTGCGCTTTTTCCAGTTTATAACAGGTTTTTTGGCTTTCTCAAAATAGAATTACTGCAGACAAATAAGTAATTTACTGTGTAAATACATGGTAATTGCAACTAGTGAGCCAGGAATAAAAATCCTTTCAACTTTTATTGTCGCAAGTTTGAAACCGTTTTTTAACTATTTCAGGTATCAAAACGGTGTATCAAATGTGTCAGAATCTAAGTACTTTTTTGATGTTTGGAAAGTTCGCAAAATAAAAATACATTTCGAGATTAAATGGTTGAATTGAGGAATAAACTCGATAAGGAGTCACAAAAATTAGATAGAACTCAGAAAAATGTTAGAATAGTTCGTGTGACAACCAAGAGTTGAAAGGATTTAAAGGATAAGAGAGAATAGAAAGTGGAATTAATGTGTACTTATTTTGTGCTCAACGTCTAGCTGAACTTGAGATGAATAATTTATCTTGATTGCATCATGTTCTCGAGGAGAAAGCCGGGTAAAACATGATGAAATCAGCGTTGTACGTCGTCAGAAGAGCTCATCGAAGAAGATTTCTTGAATCTAAACCTTTTGCGTTTTGATGTTTTGGGGTTGATATCTCATACAAAAAAACAGATTTGTCAAGCCAATACATAAATTATCCCCTAAAGTCAAGATTTTAACTATACAAAAAGTTTTCATCAGGAATATCATCTGGAGAATATAGCCAAACTGACTAACGAAGGAACCTCCCCAAATGTACTCTCGTTTTTTCAACGAAATGTGTTAGGCTGTAGGTAACTGACCATGCTGATTTCGAATATGATATTGATTTGGGTTCATACGCCTTTCCTAACTGGTTTCTGGAAAACTAGTTTTCCAGAAACCCCGAAAAATCCCCAAAACTTTTTCTGAATAAGTCACAATAGTAGCCCGCGAAAGTCGGATCAAAATGAGACATCTTCCAGCTCTACACGACCTTTCTTTTCAAAGTTATAGAGTTTACAAGAAAAGCCCTAAAGTTATTTTTCCCTTTTCTATCTGTAGTTCGGAGCTGACAATGAACATTTAGTGCTTTTCTGATAAACTCTATAACTTTGGAAAGAAAGGTCGTGCAGAGCTAGGAGATGTCTCATTTTGATCAGAATTTCCCGGACTACAATCGTGACTTATTTAGAAAACGTTCTGGAGATTTTTCGAGGTTTCTAAAAAACTGGTTTTCCAGAAACCAGCTAGGAAAGGTCTATGAACCCAAATGAATATCATATTCGAAATCAGCATGATCGATTACCTACAATCTGCTACATTTCGTTAAAGAAAACGAGAGTACATTTGGGAAGGTTCCCTCGTAAGACGAAAATTCCAAGCACTAGACCCTCAGTTCAAAAGTTGATTAACGATTTATTCAACAAACCTCAAACATATCGAATATAAGTTTTTATAAAGGTCCTACCATCTTACAGTTAAAGCAGAAACAACAAAGACTCCTTTTTTCAGTT
This sequence comes from Didymodactylos carnosus, assembly GCA_905250885.1. NCBI lineage: Eukaryota > Metazoa > Rotifera > Eurotatoria > Philodinida > Philodinidae > Didymodactylos > Didymodactylos carnosus. The sequence continues at coordinate 16,405 of CAJNOQ010002336.1, read as the reverse complement.
AGCTTAAATATCTGGGGACTAGTTACCGTTTTCTTCATAATCAAGATGTAGAAAAGTTGATGCTCATCTATCTTGTTTTTTATACCGTAATAAACCCACCTAGTTCAGTTCCCACAAACAATACTGCCATTTTTCCCATAGAAACAGTACACGTACAGAACATCTTTATTCTACAGCCTTTTTTGTGAGTGTTCCTACACCATGGGAAGCGCCTTTTACTGTTAAAAGAAATTATAGAGCAACAAACATCCACTTAGAGATGTAAAATTATGTTCATTTGAAGAAATAGTAACTGGTGATCAGTTCCAGTTACTAGAAACGGTAGCTGGTGACCAGTTCTTTTACCCAGTTACCAGAAACAATGGGAACTGGAACGGTCCCACTCCTACTCTTCTGTTAAAACTGCAGTTTAAACATTTCTCCTGATTGAAATTCATGGTTTCAATAATTAAATAAGGGGCTAAGTTAATATAATCATGAGAAGATAACAGAAATCGAATTCTGAACATGAAAACTCTCAAAAACTCAAATAAAACACAATTGATGTTCAGCTTCGATACCAGAGATTTAATCTTGTATACGATAATTAGAGAAATCCTGTAGATTTTTACAAAAACTTGATTAGATTTCTATGTAAGGAGATGATGAGATTTGTATAAGAATAGGAATCTTATAAACTTCCTATAATATACCGTAAGGTCGGTTGACCTAGGACGGAAACCATGAAGGAGGAAAATAACAAGTCTTGTTCACACCAGTAGTTCCTTGTCTTCATTACTAGACTTGAACTAACTAGTCCATGATGTAGTACAAGAATTGTGCCTCGTACTGGGATTAGTACGCCTCGACTTGCTCTTTAAAATAAAGCATACTGAACATGTATACATCCTTGACTATAAAGAATAACTAGCTAAAAGTATAGAAGATAAAATCGAGCACAAAAGTCTCGGAGAAATCATGTTTCATACGACTTTCTGAAACGAGAGTTAAGGTGTTTCTTAGTTATTGCAAAATGTTTTACCCGGTTTTTTCTTCGAGAACATGATGCAGAAAACGTTTCTTGTAAATGATTTACAAGAAACGTCACAGATGTTGATTGTCAGCTCAGAAATATAGAAAGAAAAAGGAATTTAGGGTTTTCTTGTAAATTTTATAACTTTACAAAGAAAGGTCGTGTAGAGCTGGGGGTGCCTCGTTTTGAACAGAATTTCACGTGCTACCAACATGACTTATTAAGGAAACTTTCGGAGATTTTTTGGAGTTTCTGGAAAACCAGTCTCTGGAGGCCTAGCAGCTCATCTCATGTTACTATTCAGAATCAGCATGGTCGACTGATTTTTAGGCTAAAAAGCGATTTGTAACTTCTGGGGGTTCCTCTCGTGAGTCGAATGGTGAAATCCGCGTTTTCAGAGATATTCGTTGAACTTGGATTATTAGACGAAGACGAGTGAGAATGAGATGAGAATCAAAGAGCAAGTAGCCAACTAAGCATAAAAATAATCTGTTATCGCCCGATTCATCTAGATTACTAGATTTTTACGCGATTGCAATTATTTAGTAACGACAGTGGAAATCTAGTAGTCTGGCGATTGCTAGATTTCTCCTCAATGCAACGATCGATTTAACCATTATTAGTTGTACATGCAGACACACCTAGTTGAAAATCCTTTTTCAAACTAGTAACCTAGATGACAATTAGTCGTGCATCGCCCGATTGCAGACAAAATGTATCTAGATTTTTCCATAGGTGATTTTTGCTTGGGCGAGATGTCTTGCAAGTAGATAGAAACGATGCGGAAGAGGATTATGATATAAATAAATTGATCATCGTATATTGATGATCGTATAACTGACTATTAGTGGCGTAGCCAGGATTTGTTAGTGGGTGGACGTTGCCCCACATTTTTTCAAAGTGGTAGACATTAGCACGGAGCAGTGTGAATTATAAAACTTTTAGTGGGCCCACCCGGTGGCTACGCCACTACTGACTATATATATCTAATGTTATTTCGTCTTTCTTTATTTCATATAGTTAAAATAAAAAGTTATTGCCATTTTATCCTCGCTCCGGAAGAATGCATTTTCGGCGGCTTGTCGAACGTCTGCGGACCACATGACCTAACGCAGAACCTTGAACTTGGTATCAAATGGAAGAGCGCATCGAGTTCTATTTATTTGCATGAAGAAAATTTATGCTAGACTTTGGAACTTGAGGTAGAGATCCCTGAAAAACCCGGTTTTCTACAAAACCTAGTAATCCTAAAACTTCTTTCAGAAGTTATTCAACCATATCATTGGATAGCTTCTTCAATTCTCCACAGAATAAGATGCTGTTCGAGTTTCTACAATCTTAGACGACCGAGTTACAGGCTTTTTCACATTACGAAAATATACACATTATAGAAATTTATTCCCTTTATTGCCATTATTGAGCAGTGTCGTATTTTCTATGGCACGTTTTGACACACGATCGTAGAAACTTGACCAGCATCTCATTTTGTGGAGAATTGAAGGGGCTATTCAATGCTATGATTGAATAACTTCTGAAAGAAATTTTAGGATTACTACGTTTTCTAGAAAACCGGGTTTTTCAGGAATCTCTACCTCAAGTTCCAAGATGTAGTATAAATTTTTCTCATGGAAATAAATAGAGCTCGACGCGCTCTTCCATCTGATACCAAGTTCAAGGTTCTGCGTTAGGTAATGTGGTCCGCAGACGTTCGACAAGCCACCGAAAATGCATTCTTTCGAAGCGAGGATAAATGGCAATAACTTTTTTTCCAATAAGGCTAGAGATTTGCGGTTTTCACCATTCGGTTCAGCTTGCTGAGCTCTATAATATAAGATAGTTTTCGTCGCTGACGTAGCAGCGGTAGCGCCATCTATAACTGGATAATAAAACGATCTCTAGAGTCCGGACTTGCACTGTTTTCTAGCCTGATCCAAGTTGTATTTGTGCTGAAATTTTCGTGTCTCTAAGTCAACCCTTTAGAAAATAACACACTTAAGATTAAACGCTAATTGATCCTAATTCACTACCAAAAAAATGACAATTTTTCTTAAAAGTTGAATATCTGAATAACTACTTGGGTTCTAGAGCTGCTATTTGCGGCCAAAAACTTGTTGTTGATTGTACTTTTGACCTATGCAATTGAAATCAAGTTTGGAGAAAGTTGATTGAGCAGTTCCTGTAGTACTTTGTCGTTGCTTATCTGCACTGGCTCATAAAGATATATTGTCGTGTGATATTTGTGCATCTCACGCACTCATTTAGCTTTTTCTAGCCTTAATTAGAAATATAATCGGTATTAACCTGTTTGAGGACTTTTTTTTTATCAAAGTATTATGAAGTACATCCACGCATTAGCTAACTTTCTCAATGTATGAAACCTTTTTAACTTTCAATGACTGCTCATTTTATTTTTATACCCTTCTGGCAATTTTTATTGTGCTTTTTTCTTTTTATGAATGTTAACTATTTTTTTATCATCTGAATCAAAAAAAAAAATATTTTTGCACTATTTCTTTTTTTTTTGCTTAATGTGAAACACATTTCCCCTGTATGGATGGGTGTGACAAATGAATCAGGGAAACGGCCATTATTTATCGTTGCTTTCGTATTTTATTTCTAATGAAAAGAAATAGAAACAGATTCTCACAGCTTTTATTAAGAGAAAAGAAGAAAAAAGCCATTCATTCATTTTTCTTCTTGAAAATAAAATGTACTTTATTATAAAACCGTACCGCATAGGGCGGTACACAAACAAGAAAAAAGAGTTATCAACCTAGATTTGTATTCATATCGATTAAAATACATGATAACAGTTGAATAGGACAAAAAAACATCATTTGTATTTATTTATCTGTATTATATTCTTGTCTATTAGCCATTTGCAAAAAAAAATGTAAATATTACTGAGCCTAGCAAGACAAGTAATCGAATAAATACCTGTATCAAAATAGAAAATTAATTGTTTCTATTTAGGTGTCTTTTCTCTGATACTTACTTAACAAGCCAAGCGTAACTTCTATTCTCTCTTCTAGATTTAAGTGAATTACTTTGAGTTGCAAGTTCATCGGAAAATGGTGATTATCGATGATGTAGATGAGGAACACATCACTGATGAAATTCAATCCGTAGCAGTACAATTCCAACAGGTAATTAGACTCAGATATGAACGACAATTGTCTTCTGAAAACAGCTAAATATTTTAAAAACCTTTTTTTTCTTTCCAAATGTCAGCAAAAGCATTAGTCTTTTTTTCATCTTTAGGATGAATGTTTTGTTATTATCACATCATAAATTATATTCAAACTAACCTTTAAGAAAAAAAATGTAATTATTTGTCATTCTGCTAGTACTATGTAATTAATAAATAATTTTCATGTTTATTGAATATTAGTGCATTTACTTTAGCTTAACTATAGTTCCTGTGGTGTTGAACTTTTCGAACAAGGAACGTATACATCAGCACCGTTATTAGTAAAAATGAAGAATAAATTATCCTCGTATAAAGATATATTGTCGTGTGATATTTGTGGATCACACGCAACCGGTTTTAACTTTAATGCGAGAACATGTCAATCCTGTAAGGCATTCTTTAGACGAAATGCCATTAATGGCATGGTAATTTTTTTTGTTTTTGTCTATTTATTATTTAAGTTTCTCAACAGATTTTTATTCTATGTTCTATTTTTAGTTCAAAATGAAATGTCGATACGTGGGTAGATGTGAAATCACTGAACGTTCAAGAAAACATTGTGCATATTGTCGTTTAAAAAAATGTTTCATTTCTGGAATGAAAAAGGAATTCATTAGAAGTGAACAAGAAAAACAGAATCGAAAACAAATTTTAATCGATAAAAAATGTTGCAAACAACTTCAGTTAATTAAGAAAACTACAGTAAGACAACTCTTATTCAATAATTTCATGTGATTTTGAAAAATTTTACTGCGAATACAAACATAGACCATCCTATGTGAAATGTTTAGCTTTCATTTTACTGTTACTAAAATATTAGAGTAAATCACATTAGAATATAATAGATGAAGAAATGTAGCGTTTGAGATTGGTCTATCAATAGTAGCTGATAGATGCCGTAATCGTTACTTTACAAAATACTCATGCTAATAAGTGTTACGGCTCGTTCTTAATTGAGATCACTTTTTATAATTAAAGAAATAAAAATGTTTTCGGTCTGGAAATGGCATATTCTATGAATTTTGAAAAATGATCTCAGTTTCTAAAACGACTTTGTAGCTCCTGTTGTAATAAACTATGGATTTCTAAACTGTATATAATACATAGGTTAAAGTGAAAGTCTAAAACAGTGTAATCAAATGAATGTCTACGTTAAACAAAAGTCTTTTCGTGCATTCACTTTAAATGTGTTTTATTTTGTAACAATCACCAACATCATTACAAATTCTCAGTGTTAATCCACACTGGAATTCAGATGGTGCATTTAGAAGGTCACCAAAACTATTTTCTCAAAGCTGTAGTATTCATACATGGGATGACGTGAGTTGTTTATGCTGCATTACTTACTAAAGAAGAGGGGTTGTATCAGGTACTGTTAAATGCACTAACAACTAGTTTAAGAATCTATATTTTAATATAGTGGAAGCTACAATGTACAAAGTTTTCATTTCACTCTATGTATTATATACAGTTTAGGAATCATATTTTACTTAAATAGGAGCTACAAGCTCGTTTTCCAAACTCACGAGGGAACGTTTTTAAGTGCCCCCTTGCTTTTTCAACGAAACGTAGTGGGTTATAGGTTATCAACACTGCTGATTCCGAATATGAACATGAGAGCTGCCCTTAGGGCGTTGAAGACCCGGTTTTCTGGAAAACCAGTTGTTCAGAAACTCTGGAAAACAACCATAGCTTTTCTCAATGAGCCATGCTTATAGTCCGCATATTTCTGATTCAAGTGAGACCTCTCCCAACTCTACATGACCTTTCTTTGCAAAGTTATAGAATTTACAAGAAAAAGTGCTAAATTAATTTCTTATTTCTGTAGCTTTGAGTTGACAATGAATATTTAGGGCTTTTCTTGTGAATTCTGTAACCTTGCAAAGAGAGGTCATGTAGAGTTGGTAGAGATCTCGTTTTAGTCAGAAATATGCGGGCTACAAGCATGGCTCATTAAGAAAAGCTTTGGTTGTTTTTCAGAGTTTTTGAAAAACTGGTTTTCCAGAAAGCCGGACCTTCGAAGCCCTACGGGCAGCTCTCATATTCATATTCGGAATCAGCATCATCGGTAACCTATAACCCACTAGGTTTCGTTGAAAAAGCGAGGAGGCACTTTAAAACGTTCCCTCGTGAGATCACTTTTCAAAATTGATAGAATATGCCATATCCAAACTGAAATCATTTTTATTTCTTTAATTATAAAAAGTAATCTCAATTAAGAATCCTCGGTGTTATCTGTTACCGAGAAAAGGTTATTGAGACAGCAGCACGGCGAGTCATTACGATATGCCGTGTGAACATTTGGGATTTATTTTTTAATTAAAAAACGATTATTTTTAGTTTAGTGACTCTCCATACTCTGAAATGTCTATTTTATCAACGATAAACACATGGCCAAGGAAACAAATCATTTTTCAGTTCAGACTGGTGAAAGACACTCTCTGTTTAATTTTTTTGAAGTCGAAACATTTTGTCACTAAATTATTCAATGTGGTTTGAGAAACTGATTTTAAATATGGTATCTCTACTGATTGAAAAGATTTTTAAGACTAAAAAGCAGGATTTCTTCTTCGCACAGGTTTTTGAAAACCTCCTGTGCAATTTACGAAAGTTGGAGCTATTATCATCGAACTTTGACATGATTCATCTAAATTCTGAACTAGATTAGAACTGGGAAAATTTTGGGAAACTCTCTATAACTACGCACTGTCATTTCACTGTAAGATATTCAAAGATAAAAGCTTTTTTGTGTAGATATTCTGACAATTTTTTCAAGACTATGCACTCTTGGTTTGCTCCGTTTATAATAAGAATCGTCTTTACGGATTATAACTTCGTTAATAAACCAGAGAATGTTTTAGGTAGACCATTTTCGTAGTCATTTTCGGTTCTTATTGTTTAACGTTTTGAGTACGGGCGACGTTAATTCTCGTCTTGAGGTTTTGCGCTCTGAATGGCTTTCGTAAATATTACCTATAGCTTATTCAATGAAATGAATGACCCCGTTTTGTCTGCTGATCTCAAATATGTTATTAGTTTTCCTTGAAATTAAATGGGGAGTGAAAAGAACACAAATAAGTGAAATAATGAAGGTTAGAGGTGAGTGTGTAATCTTTCTGACAAAAGTTTTACCTACGTTTTCGGAATCATAGATTTCCATGATTATTTTTTCTCGATTATGTTGTACATTCAGTGCAAATACTATAGTACAAAGAGCGATCTTTAGTTCATCACCCTCGCTCTTCTACGTATGTTTCAATCGTGGGTGCTCATCCATGAAATGAATCAATTTCCAGAACCACACAATAGTAACCTTCATACTTTGGCTAGATAGTCTACACCCACTGTAGAGTCTCTGATGCGAATCCGAAGTCAAACGCAAATTTTTTTCGCAAAGAACCTCGAATTTTCAATAAAAAAAAAACCCACCTCGCCCGTAAAATAGCTATATTTCACTGATTACTAACAGTCAATTCACGAAATTCATATCGTCGATAGAGTACAGTTCTGGCTATATTTTTGTAAAAAGAAAACGTTTTCATCTCTCAGGTCAGGAGCTATTGATATTTTACGGAAAAGGAATAAATTGCTTATATCTCATGAACCATTCGGTAAAAGAGTCTCAAAGTTTGCGGGTGATCAGCCTTCGGTAAGAGCTATGGTGACATAAAATTAAAAATCCCTAGCTATCATGGTTTTTGAGTTGCAGGGATGTCGCGACTTTTGTTGGATAATTTTTCGAAAAAATAATCTCGTACTCAAAGGGTTAATGTCCATGTGATTGACTACAATGATCAAAAATATGGTGATCACTCATTCATAAAATAGTGATTTATTCAGATGAATGACTACTCTTTTATTTGAACAGATTCAGCCGTTGTATCTGTTGAACAAGGACAAATCGAGGTTATCAAATGGTGATTGGTCGTGGATAACAAATATGATGAATGCTTTTAATCAATATTGTTTTGAGCCAAGTTTAATAATAGTTCAACGAAAAAGTCATTTTCAACCGATTAAATCTCGACTAAAATTACAACGTTATGCTGATTTACGATCTATCGAATTTATACCATTGTTATCATTTTTCAAATGTATACCAGAATATCAAAATTTATCATCTGAGATAAAAACATATTTGATACAGCAAAATCTTCGATTTGTTGGAATATTACATGCAACAGAATATATGAAAACTTCAGCAAATATGCCATGGGAAGGTGATTATTCTCTTTTTCAATATATTCATGGTGATGAATTATTATCTAAAATGGAACATGGTATAAGATTACTAAAATTAATTCTTCAAGATCCTGTTATAACAAGATTATTGTTAATTATTCTTTTATTTACAACAAGTTTATCGATAACAATTGTAAATAATATTTATTCTACTTCTCATACTTTCTCATCCAATATATTTCATATACAAAATTATTATTTAAAACTCTTATGGAACTACATGAAATATCGTCTTGATGAACGAACAGCAATATGTATGTTTTCTATGCTTATTTCACGCTATATGCATGTACAAACTATTGGTTACGATATTGATCAAAACTTTCTAGATAGACCAGATTTAAGTGAAATTACTCATTTGATTAAAGCTATAGAATTCTAACAATATTTTTCTAGGCAATATACGAAATGTACATTAGTTATAGTAAAATATTTTTAAGTCAGTGACATGTATAATTAACTATGACAGTTTTCTCTCTTTTACAATCTTTGCGTTTATTTTTTCGTGAAATTCTAACATCTCAACCAACTTTGAATTTTTACACTTACAGTTTTTATCAAAATGTTTGCTTACCCTTCGATTGTCGTTATAAGAAAGGACAATTAAATATCCTCATAAGGAAAAATTCGACTATAGGGCGCAACCAGCTAATTTTGCTACCGTAGAGGAATTTCGTAACGTTTTTTCATCATTTTATTTTGTTCATCAATCGTAAATCAAACGATGCAGACAGCTGCGACACGCCTATAAAATTGAAGAAAAAACTGCTATATATATTTTAAAACGCGTCTCAGCTCTGTAACATATCTCGTTTTAAAGCTCTGATAGAAATACTGACAACTACTTTTCGATTCTACAAAGTTTAAATGTGCGAAAAGCAGGTTACAGAGCTGAGACGCTTTTTAATATATACATAGCAGTTTTTTCTTCAATTTTAAGACGTGTCGCAGCTGTCTGCATCATTTGATTTACGATTTATAAACAAAACACAATGATGAAAAAATGTTACGGAATTTCGTCTACGGTAGCAGACTTAGCAGACCGCGCCGTATAGTCCAATTTTCATTTCATCAAAGTCGTTTGAACAGTTTTGAATGCCACGTGCAGTAACTTTAATATACATACAATGAAAAGAAACCCACTATTCACTTTGTAAATAAATTTCTCTTTTCTTCTGTTTCTTTCCACCTTCTACCTGGATATACACACACAGTTAGATCTATATGTGTCGTGTGTTTATAAGAAAGCCAAAATCATACCGTATAAAATTAACTACACTCAGAGATCTCCTTTATAACTCGTCTTCTCAATCTTGTTGGTCTTATAGTGTAGGCCAAAATAAATCTGTACGGCTGTATTTTGCATTTTTTTTCCCTCGTTCGTGATAATTAAAACAAATCTGAAGTTGATCTGAGTAACTGAATAAGTTTTCAATTTTGAGAGGTGTGTATAGAAATTTCACTAGAAATACTGGAAAATAGATCTCTAGAAAATCAAAAAAAGAAATGTCTTATCGGTCTATCATAAATTGGATGTAGTTTCATGAAAAAGTGTCGTGGAAAGCTAGCAGATGTCTCATTTTATCCACAAACGTTCGCTGTAGCACTCTGGTTGAAAAACGTTTAGAATTGAAATTCTGAAATTTAAAATTTTTCCAGAGCTCTACTTTTCAGCATTTCTGGTGGAATTTCTATACACATCTCTTAAAATTGGAATGTTTTTCAGAGTTCTTTTATGATTTTTCTAGAGCATCAAAAACAGCATACTAGATTATAGCCACAAGAAAAATAGCATACTTTATCAAGAGAAGATTCTTCTCTTTTTATAGAATAAGGTCCTCTTTTTATGGAATAAGGTGAAATAATGGAATTACCTGATATAGAGAACAAAATAGTGTAGGTTCTGTCAGATGATCAGAATTGAAATCACTAACGTGAGACTGGTATTCTCCAACAAACAATTTTAACGGATCGATGTTCTCTCTAGTCCCTCTATATTATGGCATATGACAGTGCTGCTCTTTCTGACGAAAAATCGGAATAGCGAGAGAAAAAACACGAGGAGAAACCCTAATTCTCATATCAATTTACTTGTGATGAGTTCAGTTCCAAGATTGTTTGGATGAAATTTGTCTTTTCGTAAAAAAATGTACAAAATCGACACTGAATGTGTCGATTGTTGGATGATCGTTAAACGTTGTTGTTAGTAGATCATTGTATTGACGAATTTTATTAATTAGCGGTTTGTCAAAACTTGACGGAATGGTTATCAAATGAACACATTTTATTCTTTGATATTTTTGTTGTAGAGCAGATGTTAACTGTTATATTTTGTTTAACGCTTTGTAACTATTTTGTAACTAATCCGGATGATAATTCATGCATAATCGAAAGAATAGATCATTTGTACTGAAAAATTGCTTGTAATGAGACAACGTCTTGTTTTAGATGAATTTTTTATTTGTCAACACATTTGAACAAGATACCGATTCTGTGAATCAGAAAGAAGAGTTTGAAAATCACTAAGCTTCTGTAAATCCTTCATTTCAGTCCAATTACAAAAGTCAGGATCTAATTCAATCTATGCAATGGCTGCACCGAGTGCAGGCCGTTGCAAAGGAAGGTTTTTCAATCAAACATACTTTGATTTTTCACCAGTTTCAAAAGTGTGGATCTATGATATGCTGGAAGAAGTAGAGAGGAAAAAACTCTTATAAATTATTTGAATAGTACAAGTAATTTTCTGCAACAATATAATAATAATGCCGCTTTATAGAGTTTATAATTAAGGATACAATATAATAATAAACTGACCTACTCACTTTTCTATTCACAGCTAATGTCATATAAAATGGTTTTTTTACTCACAACACGTAAACTTCAAATAACGAGCTAACGTCAATATTTATAGTTGATTTTCTTCTACAAAATAATAAGCTCATTATTTCGACTAAATATAAACCCTCTGAGTTTTTATTATTAAAACTTTAGTACAGCAGATTATAGGAAAATGTTTTTGGAAAATGTGTGTTATCAGTAAGAATTTAAAACTTCTTTGAATTGAAGCTTTTTAATCTTTAAGGTAGCGACTAATAATATCACGTTTTATTAATAGAACATGTACTTTTTTTCTAAATTAATTCGATGTTTGAAACTCATATTTTCTATTTATATTCTCTTGCAAAGAGAAAAAAAGCTTTAAACTTCATTACTTCACAATAAAGCTAGTTATTTGAAGTGTCAAGTGTTGTGAGTAAAAAAGAACCATTTTATATGACATTAGCTGTGAATAGAAAAGTAAGCAGGTCAGTTTATTATTATATTATATCCTTAATTATAAACTCTATAAAGCGGCATTATTATTATATTGTTGCAGAAAATTACTTGTACTATTCAAATAATTTATAAGAGTTTTTTCCTCTCTACTTCTTCCAGCATATCATAGATCCACACTTTTGAAACTGGTGAAAAATCAAAGTATGTTTGATTGAAAAACCTTCCTTTGCAAGGACATGAAAAACATTTTAAGGGACGCAATGAGAAAGGACGAATTGAGAATAAAAATTTATGAGGAATGAATTGAAAGAACACCGTAAACTGATATCCATACTAAAAAAACAATGGGTAGTGCTATTGCCACCTCTAGAGGTGTCACTCAGGAGCTATTACCACCTTCGGAAGATGTCAGATGTTAGTAAACAGCTATTGCTACCTCCTAGCTTACTACTATGTCTGAAGGTGGTAATAGCCGTTATTGGCAACTTCTGAAGGTGGCAATAGTTTTTTGATGACACCTCTGAAGGTAGCAATAGCCATTCCGAAAAACAATATAGTATCTCGGATTTCTTATTGCTCATGTGCGATCTTTTCATATCGAAAGCTGAGATGAGTAAAATTTCGTAACGTTTTTTATAAGAATCTTATCATTGCAGTATGCATTGATCTCGACTGAAATAAAGTTTTATGTGTGATAACAATGATCAACGGCAAATTTTCTAAATCAAAAAAGATTGATAGAGGATATTCCGAGGATCTACCTTGAATCTTCTGCTTTTTCTTGTTAAACATTGGCGATATTGTTTTTAATCTAAAGCCGACAGCCACAGACTTTTTGCTGATGATGTGTTTCTTCGTGTATGAATGGTCAGTATTGTGGCAATTACAATTTGAATCTTAACAAATGTGAATCTATGAAATTGTATAAGTATAGAATAGATTCATCTTATTGTACAATCATAATTATTGAAAAAAATTATTTTTGTATTTTAATGAATTAAGCATCTCACTATTATTTGGTCTTTTCAGTGGTAGTGATTTTATAGTTGTAACATAACTTTAAGACTAAAACGCTTCAACGAAATTTATTGAAACTTAATAAAAAGTTTAAAAAAACTTTCATATAAACAACTCTTATCATGGAAGTAAGAAGAATGAACAAACTCTGCGTCATTTTGTGGTACATTACGAAATAAATATATATTGATTATGTTTGTATTTCTTCAACGATCTGGACTATTTGTTCCCAATTTTGAGCTATCCTCACTGAGTCGACAAAATCTGGTTGAAATCTCTTAGCTCCATCAATTTTAGTACGATCAGAGCAAAACCATATTTTAATAATAGAAGATGGAAAATTGCGTAAAACTTGCATTCTATCATCAATCATGACATTTACTTTATTATCAGTAGCTATCTTAACTTTTTCTTCGTATTCCAAACAAAAATACGTTTCGATATGAGATAAGTTATTTGTTTTTAACCAAGTATTGGATTTCTCGGCATAACGTTCTTTGCATTTTGAGATCAATATAATTCTAATGGATTTATTTTCTGATAGTTTTCTTATGGAGTCTAACGCATTCTCAATTGGTTCATCATTTTGCTGATTCCTTAACACACCACCAATATCACAGGCAATGACAGTAACTGGAGAAGTGCTCATAACAGCAAAGAAGCGCTAAAACAGAAGAATATTTTTGAAAAGATCCTATAATTGAATAGAGAGATTTGAGAAACTGACTGTGAAAACTTTCTGGGACTTGTCCGTTTTCAGAAGGAAAAGGAAGTTTGAAGTATAAAGTTTATATACAAGGATTTAGTGGTTTGCAGAGGGCTTTTTGTCAGTAGCTGTAAACGCACAATTTTCAGCAGCTGTAAACTTTCAGGGTGAAATTGTGACTGACCAAATTTCAATATAAATTCGGTGTTTACAGCTACTGAAATGTGGGTAAAATGAAAAAGCTGGAATCTCGTCATTGTCATTTTTACTAAATATGTTCGACAAATTGTCGAATTTCAGGTTGCTTTTCTACTATTGTCTTACGACTTGTGATTTCAACAATTGTCAAAAATCCCTTTTTTGTAAGGCCTGATTATTAGTTGAGTCAGCCCTACCCTGATTCTTGCCTGAGCCTCGTCCATCGTGATTCTGCCCATGTTGTCCTGGTATTATTTAGAATACACGGATTATAGATTATAGATCGACTACTATCGTTTTCATTAAACCGTGCAGTCCGATGTTTTGCTTATAACTTTTTAACGAAAAACGATACAGAACTCGGAACTTCACTTTTAGAGAGTAGAATCTGGGGAATATCCGTTTATGGAAAAAGCTTGTCAGAAATGCCACCTGCAGGTGGTAAATCTCTTCAAAACTTTTTGCAGAAACCTTCTCACCATTGAAGAAGTTTTGGATTTTCGATTCCAAACAGTGAACTGGAGACTCTGAATGTTGATCTACAATTCTCGACAAGTCTTAGATTTCCATCTCTTATCATCTGGGAGCTAGAGACACTCTACGCAAACCAAGCTATCTCCAAATCTGGAGATTTAGAAATCTGAAAAACAACAATATAATAATAATGCCGCTTTATAAAGTTTATAATTAAGGATACAATATAATAATAAACTGATCTGCTTACTTTTCTATTCACAGCTAATGTCATATAAAATGGTTTTTTTACTCACAACACGTAAACTTCAAATAACGAGTTAACGTCGATATTTATAGTTGAATTTCATCTACAAAATAATAAGCTCATTATTTCGACTAAATATAAACCCTTTGAGTTTTTATTATTAGAACTTTATTACAGCAGATTGTAGGAAAATGTTTTTGGAAAATGTGTGTTATCAATAAGAATTTTAAACTTCTTTGAATTGAAGCTTTTTAATCTTTAAGGTAGTGACTAATAATATCACGTTTTATTAATAGAACATGTACTTTTTTTCTAAATTAATTCGATGTTTGAAACTCACATTTTCTAGTTACATTCTGTTGCAGAGAGAAAAAAAGCTTTTAACTTCATTACTTCACAATAAAGCGAGTTATTTGAAGTGCCAAGCGTTGTGAGTAAAAAAGAACCATTTTATATGACACCAGCTGTGAATAGAAAAGTAAGCAAGTCAGTTTATTATTATATTGTATCCTTAATTATAAACTCTATAAAGTGGCATTATTATTATATTGTTGCAAAAAATTAGTTGTACTATTCAAATAATTTATAAGAGTTTTTTCCTCTCTACTTCTTCCAGCATGCCATAGATCCTCACTTTTGAAACTGGTGAAAAATCAATGTATGTTTGGTTGAAAAACCTTCCTTTGCAATGACATGAAAAACATTTTAAGGAACGCAATGAGAAAGAACGAAGTGAGAATAAAAATTTATGAGGAACGAATTGAGAGAACACCATAAACTGATATCCATACTAAAAAAACAATCGGTAGTGCTCTTGCCACTGCTAGAGGTGTCACCAAGGAGCTATTACCACCTTCGGACGGTGTCAGTAACGGCTATTGGCACCTCCTAGCTTACTACTATGTCCGAAGGTGGCAATAGCCGTTATTGGCAGCTTCTGAAGGTGGCAATAGTTCTTTGGTGACACCTCTGAAGGCAGCAATAGCCATTCCGGAAAACAATATAGTATCTCGGATTTCTCATTGCTCATGTGCGACCTTTTCATATCGAAAGTTGAGATGAGTAAAATTTCGTAACTTTTTTTATGAGAATCCTATCATTGCAGTATGCGTTTATCTCAACTGAAACATATAAAGTTTTATGTGTGATAACAATGATCAACGGCAAATTTTCTAAATTAAAAAAGATTGATAGAGGTATATTCCGAGGTTCTACCTTGAATCTTCTGCTTTTTCTTGTTAAACATTGGCGATATTGTTTTTAATCTAAAGTCGACACCTACAGACTTTTTGCTGAAGATGTGTTTCTTCGTGTATGAATGGTCAGTATTGTGACAATTACAATTTGAATCTTAACAAATGTGAATCTATGACATTGTATAAGCATAGAATAGATTCATCTTATTGTACAATCATAATTATTGACAAAAATTATTTTTGTATTTTAAAGAATTAAGCATCTCACTATTATTTGGTCTTTTCAGTGGTAGTGATTTTATAGTTGTAACATAACTTTAAGACTAAAACGCTTCGACGAAATTTATTGAAACTTAATAAAAAGTTTAAAAAAACTTTCATATAAACAACTCTTATCATAGAAGTAAGAAGAATGAACGAACTATGCGTCATTTTGTGGTACATTACGAAATAAATATATATTGATTATGCTTGTATTTCTTCAACGATCTGGACTATTTGTTCCCAATTTTGAGCTATCCTCACTGAGTCGACAAAATCTGGTTGAAATTTCTTAGCTCCATCAATTTTAGTACGATCAGAGCAAAACCATATTTTAATAATAGAAGATGGAAAATTGCGTAAAACTTGCATTCTATCATCAATCATGACATTTACTTTATTATCAGTAGCAATCTTAACTTTTTCTTCGTATTCCAAACAGTAATACGTTTTGATATGAGATAAATTATTTGTTTTTAACCAAGTATTGGATTTCTCGGCATAACTTTCTTTGCATTTTGAGATCAATATAACCGTAATGGATTCATTTTCTGATAGTTTTCTAATGTAGTCTACCGCATTCTCA
>CAJNOQ010002335.1:0-24882 GCA_905250885.1 Didymodactylos carnosus | reverse complement strand
GTATTTTTGATATCGTTATTTTTCGTATCGTTTACAACACATGTAATATGAGAAATCTTTGAATACACATAATTTCAAGGTCGTGGTGTTGAATAAGCAACTTAATGAATATATGGAAAGATTTGTAAACAAAAACGAAAAGGATAAGGAAGATAGTAATTATTATAATTTAAGAGAATGGAAAACAGAAGACTTTGCTCAAACGTTACTTTCTCTTCTGGTGACTGAATTCCTTAGAACGCCTAACAAAGCACAAATGCATGTTGCAAGTCTGTCATCAGACGAAAAAATTGACTTACTTCATATTGCATGTTATTATTATAACGGATAACGGACAGAAGAGTTCGACCATTTTGCTAATGTTTTATTTCCGAAGAAAAGTTTTTTGTCTGCTCCGTACAAAACAAAAGAAGCAATCGTACAAATCCTAGGAGACAATACTTATCAAGACAAACCACTATTGACTCATTTCAAAAAAGATTTCGAAAACTTTAAAGTTTTTGACACGAATCAAAATACAAAGCTGCATTTATTATTAGCAGTTGTAGAGAGAAAATCCTCAAGGCACAATTATGCAATCAGCCTCAGACGGACCCCGACGACCATTTATGATCAGCACTATGACAGATTGACTTGACAATTCTAGAAAGTTGACTGCACTGTTACTTACGATAGGAGATTGCTAAAGTTTCATTGAAATGCATGGATAGTTACTTAGGGTGCCTCCTGATATTGTTTTGTTCAGATGGTAAGATATCGGTTTGAAGATACTTTTTTTACATTAGACATGCGCGAGCCTGATTCTGAGCTCGGAATCTTTTTTTGATGCATTGGGACTGAGACTCTAATGTACTTGACTGAATATAAACACATAAAATGCCAGAATATCTATCACTCATTGAGACCAATCTACCGTAACAATGTTTTATCAGCTCACACCTCTCTCCTAAGGATAAGTACACAATGACCTTTTGCCTACAATCAGATAGCTCAATCTGCTCAGTATTGCGCCAATTGCGAAAAAGAGTTAGAATTTACGTCCTAATTACTTTTTATTTAGATAGAAGACACATTTTTACGTCCCAATTCCGTCCCTATTCTAGTGTCTTTTTTGTGAACGTTTAACTCTAACATAAAAAAGCGCTTCGGAAAAATTTAGATCAGATTTAATTGAGATGATACTTGTTTTTATTTCAAATAGAAAGATTACCTAATCAGAGGAAAAGGAGTACCAGATGATTGTAGTAGAAGACGGGGGTCGATATAGCCAAAAAATTGATCACATAATATATGTACCAGTTATGCATGGGATACGAGGCTGAACCACCATATACATGCACATCCATTCAAATAGGAAGCGAATCTTTTCAGTGGACATGGAGGAAAATATAGCTGACATCGTTTGAAAGTAACTTAGGCTAATAAATTCCGATTTTTCACCAGTATTTTCTTAGATGTTCACTAACAAGTGAGTGATAAAGTGGTATCTTATTTATTCTGACTGAGAAACATGAAGCATTTTGATTATTGCGCTCATTCACTCACCAATTCACTTCGCCGGAAGTGAGGAATTAGCTCAAAAATTTAGAGACTGGAATCTGGTACCAAGGAACACGAAATAACCGGTCGGTTTCAAACAGACAACAATGAGCTGGATTGTCTGAACGCCACTAGACAAATTCCGTACGTAGCACGAAGCCAAAAGGTCGCTTTTTCCTAATGTCTATTCGTACGTTGATTGTACAAGTTTCCGATTCTTTTCAAAAATTACAACACCAATACGGACTAATCATGATAAAAAGTCGTATGACACGATTGCACGTTGCTAGGAAGGGAAAAAACAATTTTTTAACGTGTCATTGGGATTTCTGGCAAGATGGTGAGACCATGCATTTAGTGAGATTTCTCTGTTCTGATTGATCTCTACATATCTCTGCATCAGCTCCCCATACACACTCACTAATCACGTACTAGCTATACGGAAAGCTACGTGAAACTAGCCAAGAGAACTGTGTTGTACATCACAACGTAGTGGGTATGCTAGCAGACGGTTAAATCGGGGCACCAAGGCATAAGTAACTTTCCCGAGATATTACATGACTTTGCCGGAGCCGAGGCTCGAATGCAATACATTTGAAGTACGTAACGAACAGCATAACCAGCAAGCCATGCCATCCTATCAGAGAGACCTGTCATTCAGTACATTAATGTGTCTCAAAACAGTTTTAGAAAAGTAAGTATAAGTCAAGTTTCGATCAAAACAATATTTAGCATTAACCTTTTTTTAAAAACTAAGGTTCTTCCTTCAGTACATCGAATTACAAGGGAGATATGATAACTCTTGAATTGATATCATAGTAAAAATTGTATCTCAATGCTACTATTGTTGTTATTGTTGTTGTTGTTAGAGTTACTTAATTTTAAAGTAGATTATATATGCGACGAACGAACATCGAGACAAAAACGTATATTTTCTTCTTATTTTAGTGAGTCAACGTGATTTATTTATACATAAATGTGGTCATCATTATCGTTTCTTCTTTGTGTTGTTATTTATCGAATATGTCTGTCTGATAGTAGAAGATTAAGAGCTAACGTACTTCATGTTCGTGAACAAATGAAACGATCTGAACCATCAACTACCATCTATCAAATTGATTTTAATTTAACTGTTTGGTTTAAAACACTACCCATTTGGTTAAGTTCCATATTTAATTTAAATCATATCACTGATAGCAAATATCGTTCAACAGTGACGATTAAATCAGATACAAATGTTACGAATAGTGACTATTATTCAATTCTAGTATTAGATATTGGAAATAATGATATATTATCATCACCAAATGGTACTGATCACGACAGTTTACCCTATTTACACTGGATGATGGTTAATATTCATTATGAGAAAAATGATCGTGATGCCAATAATGAAACAAGTTCAAACGAAGTATCAATCTACGAATCACCAGCTAAAGTAAAACATAAGTACGTTGCACGATTTTATAATCAAAAATCAGGACGTATTGTTCGCACAACCATTAAATTAGATGATTATACAGGACAGTATAAAGAAAGTAATAGAAAAAAATTTAAATTAGAGCAATTTGAACAAAAATATGCATTGGAACTATTGGCATTTATAACATTCACAATAAAAGAGACAAGGTAATAGTTCGCTTCTCAGCTGTTGATCAACAAAAGCAAGAAAAGATTTCAATTACAGGCAGACGATAGTTTAGAAAAAAATTTAAAGGGGCTTTCTAGTGTCGAAAGCTGCTAATACAGAGTAAATTTAAACTTTTAAAACTGGAACTAGGCGAACTTTAAGTTTTGTGTACACGACTAAAAGAACAAACTCATATCTATTTTACTTTGCGTATTTAATTATCATTAAAAGACAAACATCAAATGAGATTTATCTAATTTTTCCTTAATTTGTCACGATTATCGGTGAAATCAAATAATCTTTAAACACCATCGATGAATGAATTCATCTGTACGTGTTTAGCACTAAATTTGTTTTCCTCATTCACATTATGTCGCTCTAGTAAGACATGATTTACTTTCTATTTATGATAATGGTTCAAAATTATAAACGTTTATTTTATGAACTCTATTAATGACGATTTTTCTACTTTATGAACAATATCTTTAGTTAAAGTCGGTAATAGTGATGACTGTTCAATTTTGTTACATGTTCATATCAAACTTTATTTTTATTTCAAAAGATTAAAGACAAGTCTTCTTGAAAATCTTCATCACTACTTCTGGTCTTTGTCATAAACATTGAATTGAATCATTTTGTTAAAAGTTGATGTAGATACAACGATTTTCAAATTACACAAGTTAATGACATCTGCAATATTCGAAAACACATTAGATTTCTAAGTGAATTAGCCTTCTTGTATTAAGAGTCTCATCGACGTATATATGATTGCTATCCAAACATAACAACACAAAAAATAACTGGTTATTTATATACACAAACACATGAATAGCTAGCTAACTCAACTTTTGTATCATCCACTACAAAATAACCTTTTCTTATTCTAATGTATACTCCAAATTTACTTTTGTGCTATAGATTTTTTTATTTATCGTCACAAGTTGAGCTGGTGCAAGTTAATTCATACAAAGCATCAATCATTTCATTTCGTTCAATGTTAACAATCTTTAATTTTTTGTTTTTTTGTTGAATAAATTAATTTTTCTGTGTATATAATCGAATCAATAACAAAACAAAAATAACAAGAGTAAAACTATTATTTATCACACATCCAATATAAGAATAGACACTGTCAACAAACTGATTTTCATTTTTATTTTTTTTCGTGATCCAACAACATTCCATCCATCATCTTCTTATCCTAAACAAACAAAATTCCGACATATACGCTAATGTAAAAGCGATCTAAAGAGTTTTGTATGACTTTGTTCGAATGTGTGACTTAGAATAAATCACCGAAAAAAGTAGCCAAGTTATGTAACAATCGTAATATTTTCATTACTAAAAATTCATCTACTAATCGTGCCGAGCAGATTCAATTGATTCTTTAAGACATTTAAGTCTATTCCGCCTAAAAGAAGCAACCAGTTATTGTGCACAAGTGACAAATAACCAAATTCACTGACTTTGATGATGTAGGTGGTAATGTTGCTCTTGGAGTCCATTTCTCCGATGCCATTCCTGATTTGTTTTGCTGAACCATCGCCAGTATTTCTATTTTGAGGTGTTTCACAATTCTCTCGTTGATCATCATAAGAGTAGTGTGATGATCTTGCAACATCTTGATAAATTTTTTCAACACGATTATTGTTTTTTAATAAATCTAAACATCGTTTATAAGATTCACAAACAAATTTTAACCATAGTGCTAAAATATCACGATCAGCATGATTTAATTGGGATTCACCGGAAACAATACCCAATAATAAACTAAAAATGGGTATGAGGAGAGAATTTTATCGAAGTACAAAGTACAGCCGACTACCTCAATACAGGTTCTTCAATAAGTATACAAGTTTTAATATTTTTTGCTGTCCATGTTACAACTATCGTCTCCATACGGATTAATTATCTCTTCTTACCTTTCTGGTGTTTGTAATTTTTTCACGTCGTCAATATCTACGATAGCATTTTGTTCTGTTTGTCTTGCAGCTATACACTTCTGTTCCCCATATTTTAAAAAACTCATAATCACATCTTCTGGCGATTTGACCAACAGGATGAGACAAATGCTACCTGTTGTATCGAGCAAAAAAGATAAATCAATCACTTTCTGATTGCGATATTGTTTTGTACTAGTGTAAACTATCTTTAGCCACCTGACTTTTACGTAATTTGACATATAATTCACGTAAATTTTCCACCAAAAGTTTCTGCATTTTTGTTTACGTTCGATGACGTGTTAATTTAATGACTTCTAATAAACATTCGAGTGTGCATTGTCTTTTACCAACTACGATAAATTCTACACAAAAAGGAAAACCAACATGATATGAATGGAAAAGAGTTTCGATAGCAAGATGAATGAAAACTTACCATCAGCTCGTTTTAGAGCCCTTTCAAGTTTCACAAATACCATTCTGTATTGCTGTGAAAACTGAAAAAGTTTTATCTACAAAACAAAATAAGAATGAAGATATAAAAGTAACGCAGTAAATCTTCTGTGAAAGAAAGAATCAGAACAATACAATTTATTTATTTTTTAAAAATACGTACAAAAAAACAGAAAACTACTGATCAACATTATTATCTAACGATGTTTCGTGTTCTAAAGAATGATTGATTGTTTCCATTAGAGAAAAATATAATGATCGACATGGAACTATATGAGGATTCAGCTAAAACAAAGAGAAAATATAACGGTATCGCAAAAAAAGCGAAGTGTATGATCAGATTAACTATTTATTCCAAATTTTTGTTTTTTAAGCATCTTAGTGTTTATATCGTTTTTTTTATCAGTTGATATCTTATTTTTTATTCTTTTTATCTGATTATTTATTTGGCAGAGTTCATCGCATTACAAGTCAGGTATCTGTAGCAATCTCTCATATTTCATGAATTTTTTTTCTTTTTATAAGCTAAATCTTTTATAAAAGTGTCATTTATTTGTGTGCTTTTCGTGTATTATTAGTAATTCCAGAAAAAAACATTCCTTTCCTATTCTTGAACAAAACAATGATCCTCATACGTACACGAAGAACATTTTGTAAATCAAATGATGATAAAGGCAACGTGGATGTTTTTGAGCAATCATTGGCTAATTGTTCAAGAATATTTTTTAGAAAATTAATTGTTGTATCAGCTATTTTTTCTACAGCATCAATATGAATATCATCTAAACCACATTTTCTTCCTTGAATGATTATTGTTGTTCGCAATAGGGTCATAAGGCTATCGTCAGTTGTGAAACTCATCAATGTCCAGCAAAAATCTACAGAAAAGTATGATTACATTGAAGATATTTGTCCAAAACACATATGTTCCGTTTGCTCTATAAACATCGGATAAAAGTAAACGTTCAAGTAAAGAAAATCAATCAAGAATTACATAATTCTTCCTCAGCTCTAAACAGGGGGTTTCCAAGAAAATACAACTGATAAAACGTCAACCACTTAGATAGTACACGAAATTTAGAGTTTGTATCTTTCATAAAATTTATCGAAAGTTAAACCTTAACGATAAGCTCCAGTGATTTCGTTGGAAACTCGCAAGAGATTACACTGCACAAATCGTGTCAATAAGCGTCATATTTTCGTCTTTCTGACAAAAGTAGCTGTTGCAACGTTCTTATAAAATTTACATATAATTTTACAAACACATTTTGTCTAAGAATCTTGCAACAGATACTTTTGTCAGAAAGACGAAAAAATGTTTTTATTTATCGTAATTTACATAGTAGCATTCACTTCTATGGAAAAGAAAGTTTAGAAAAACTGGAAGAGATGTCGGGCATAGTCACTCACAAATACAATATAGTGAATTGATTGGAAAACAAAATTTCTTCGTCACTATCTGATTGGTCAATTCATCATTATGTTCGTATGCCTGCATGGTCCAGTGAAACTTCTGTTCTGTATCGTCAAGATCTTGATTCAACAACTTCGTAAGACGACGTAAGAATTTCATGAAATTTCCAAGAACCCAAGCTCTTGTCTGTGTGAAATTTATATAACCAGATCAGGGTATCGATATTTCAAGACAAGATGACGTTTAATTTTTTTTTGTTTCAGTCAGAGTATATAAAAGTTTGTATCCTTAAAAAAATATAGAGTATAACAGAGTGAGTTATGCTTAATTTCATACATAATTCAATGAAAAATAGACATGTGATGGTAAAAACACCACCAGCAAAGAACAACAATTATAGAAATAATGGATTTTTTCAAGAAGAAAAAAAATTCCCTATACAAAGTAAAGTAAGACGAGATTATACTCCAAAATAGAAAACTAACACAAAATGAGCAGAACCAAATACCATATTCCAAAACAGTTCAGTTTCGTCTTACTGTGGAACGATTGATTAGTGCAGTGTCTCGAAAACACAGTACATCAAAGAGATAAGGCAGAAAAAGATCGCGAATAGTCAGAACATGATGAACTGTAGTTCAGGAAGAGATTTAAAGTACATTTATATTTTTATATTAGGGTACTTTTTTTCTCAAATAGATACTAGCGATTAATATTTCAGATGCATCGCTATTTTAGAACACTTTCCTATGTAAAACAATAAAAAGAATTTATTAAGAAGAAAGAAGCTATTTCTCCTTAAAAATTTCTTTTTGCTACGGTGACGATGCTTCACCGTAGACAACAGACGGAATTCTTTTTGATGAAGAAGGCATGGTGTAAAAAGTCTGTGTATCATTTTCACTATTTACATCTAAATGATCAGTATTTTCATATCGACCGATTGTCGTTTCAGCATTCAAACGAAACGGTGTCGACGGTTCCGAAACGGTTGCATTCGACTGTGTTGCACTATATGACTCATTTGTTTTCACCTGTAAAACCGGTTGTTGTACCATTTGATTAATGATTGTTTGAGCAACAAGAGTAGCACGTCTTCTCCTCAAATTTTCCATTGAGGGTGGTGCTTCAAGAGTCATTGGTAATAGTGAAGATGGTTTTTCAATCGATGCGATTACGGCTGTTACCGGTGAATGTTTTTTGACACTTGCTGATGCTATATTTGAAAAAAAGTTATTAGCACCCGAACACCGGCCACACGAACGAATGATGGTATTGACTTGAACACTTTTTTCAATTGTGAAATTATCTGTATCACCTGGAAGTGATTTAAGAGCTCGTATTAATAAACCGGCACTTAAACGACGTAGTGGGTCAGTTGTTGAACGTACAGCGGTCGTAACATTTGTGCTAGTACCACTACACTGTTGTACAGCATCACCATGGGACATATGAGTAGAATCAGTAGCTTTTGACAAGTGATGTCCAAAATTTTCAGTTAATAACTCATCGGTACTTAATTCATGAAAACCTAAAAATAGAAAAAAAGAAACATGTTTTTAGAGAAACAGTTAAACACAAATAAAGACAGATTGTTCTAACATACCCATTTGCTTTAAAAATTCAATAAGATCTCTTAATATTTTACTTCCTACTGTAGCTAATGTTGCTTTAATATATGTTTGCACAGTTTGTATACATAATGAAACAAATGCTAAACCAAATAATATATAAATTGAAGAGATGAGCATAAATTCAGGCTTATACGGTTTTAAATTGAGACCAATTGTAAACAATGATATATAACAAAAATAAAAACTATCAAATAATGACCAATTTTCATGTCGAGAAAATAAGCAAGCACCAAAAAACATATAAAATATTAATGTAACAACTAATTGTGTTAAAGTTAAATCAAAATTATCGTTGACATCATCCAACGATTTTAAAATAATATCCCAAAATGTTTGTAAAGCAAATGATAATCGTTTACGATGTGTATTAAATTGAGTATGTCCATTTTGAATAAGAGCAGAGTAATCACTGTCTTCTACTGATGTTGTTGTTGTTAGTTGACGATGCTGATTTTGAAAATTAGATACATCTTGTAATGTAATAACAATACCTAATTTTTCTTCAATAAAACGTATTAAATAATATGATCGTATTTGTAAAAAATAAGATGTAGAATATAAACGATAGAATACGGATGATGAATATTTAATCATACGTGTTAATAATACACTCAAATCATTTAATAAGACTAATGTTAACGGGATACCTAGTGATGCATAAATCATTACAAATAATTTACCAATTTTTGACACTGGGCAATAATCACCATAACCTAAAACATTATCTCATAATATAAAATTGAAAACAAATTGAAAATAAAATCAGACCTATCGTTGTTAAAATTGAACCAACAAAATATAATGAACCAATAAATGACCATTTTTGTTTCTTGTTTACTGATAAATAATCTTCTTGATGTTTATTAATATTTATTGTCGAACGATAACATTCTTTTATTTCTTCTTCATATTCTAATAATTGATCACGTATATATTTTGTATAAGTTTGTATATCAATTGCTTGACGTTTTGATAATAATTTTGTTAAAAATTTTTCACGTTCACGTTCAATTGTTTTTACAGTCGATGATTGAACAGTAATAACATTTGTTGTTGAATGATATTTTTGTGATTCAATTTCTTGTATAATAGATGCACCAATAAATGTATAAATTAAAAATATTAGAGATATGGCTAAATGAGGAATAAATAATAGTGACCAATATTTTATTGAAATAACATATTCACGAATATTAAATTTTTTCGACATGAAAATTGAAGATTATAATTGAACTAAACAAAATAAACAAAAAAAAAAAAACGATAAGTAGGAAAAACATTTTTTCTAGCTTAGACCTTCTCTCAACTATCATTAAATTAAGTTTAGGCAATACTGTTCTTTTGATAATTTAATAGTCGTTGGATGTTATCCATTTATAATATAACTCTAGGCACGCTTTTCTCTCTGTTAAAAAACCTATTCTTTCTTTTCAAAGACTAGAAAACTCTTTTCTTTCCTCATTCTTACGTCTATCACTTCATTACTTATTCCAAAAAAAAAAAGAAAAATGTCATTTACCTTTATGTGTTAAGGAACCGCAAAGGTAGACAAAAATAAACAACTTGTTCATGTTATACGAGAAGAACGAAAAACTTTTTTTTAATATAATAATTTTTGACATATATCGTGACTTGAAATATTAAAATGTGTTTAATGAATGAACGAATTCTAGATGAAAATAGACAGAGAAACTATATTGTACGTCATAATATAATAATAAGTATACTATTGAACAGGTATTCCAAAATATGTAAACATAAATAATTTTTTCAAGGTTAGTACATGATTTGTTAATGTCGAGAATTGAGTATAGTCTCTTTGAAGTATATGTCAAACAACTTAACTATTATGTCATGCTATAAGTTATTGTATTTATAATGAAAAATAATTAAATTTTTCAAATATTTTATTACACAAGTATTCTTGAAGGAAAATAAACATTCATTTATGCTTGTTTATCAATAAAAAAAGGTAAATGCTTTTTCTTGCATTATTAATATTGTAATTAATAATCTACTCAATTATGTATTATATAAATCAACATTCATACAAACTAACTATAGTTTTCATTTTGACTGTTTCATGTTACTCGTTTTGTGTATATAAAATTGAAATACTTTTTCATTGATAACGACTATCAACAGTCACTTTGGACAATATTGATGTCGACTTTAGTTGAATTTGATCTTATATATGCGATACTAATCGACTAATTTTTTCATTGAAAATATGAATTTGATAGACTTAACGAAAAAATGTTTGATACCTATAAAAACTACATTATTAAAGACAAGTTCTCTCCGGTTACTATATGAAGGACATCATCTACCGTTTATGTAATGATATTTATCTGTTTTTTTCTGTAAAAAGCACATGCAAATTATCTTCCATCATCTCATGTTTATCACAGTAAACTTCCCTCTAATAACAACTTACAGAAGAATGCTTTTTATTTTGCTATATTCTTCTTATCTTAATTATACAGTCGCGTCGCCTTTAAGCGATAATTGTATTAATTCAAAAAAAAAAAGGTCATTTTTTTCTCTGTTTTTTTTCTTCTTCTTCTTCTTTTCTTCTTTCATAAGCTCTTCTGCTAATATGTATATTTATTTTTCTAGTCCTGTTAAAAAATATTATTTCGGAAAAAGAGTGTAGGTGACGTATGTTCGTACCATTATTATAATAATGAAAAATGTCGTCAATATCCATATTCTTCCTCTTTTTATATTTTTTTACTAAATAGTTTGAGTAGATAAACACATGGACATCAAGCAACTGCTAAATTACTTTATATCGATGTTTATTACGTTTAATAAAATTTCTACTTTGTACTGTGGTGAAATAGTGTCTATTAAAAACCTGAGATTTTTGTCCTATGTATATATATATCTATATATATAACAATTTTAATAGAATTCAAGATATTCGACAGATATTAAGGTAGAATTTATTTTAATTCGAAACAAAAAGATAATATATCATAAAAATAGTCTGACTTTTAATTACTGCTAAAATAAAGTTTTCTTTATCAAAAAAAAAAAGCTCATAAATTTCTCTAGAAATCTGGAAGAAAAAATAAAACATTAGACGATTGAAGCATTAAAGAACTAGAGATGAATCAGTTAAGAGAGTAATCGTCAAATATCAACATTAATGAGGAAATTTATCTTTTTTCTTTTTTGATAATTTTACCCGATTTAAAAACTGATAAAAATTTTAGTCTTTTGATTTCACAGTAATAATATTTTACAAAAATTTCTATTGCTACATTTTGTAATTTAGACAACTGTTTATTGAATAATGTATCATAAATTTTAATAGGAGAGTAGAACTTTTGATCAACAACGCGAAAATGCCGGAGATAAAGTCATGAAAAACTTTTGAAAAAACATCATCGAAAATCTTAATTATCTAAATGAGTAAACGTGTTGAGTTTTTATAACCTCTTTCACATGATATGTTTAACAATACTATCCCATTTCACAAATAATTGAATTTCTATATAACTTTTTTGGTTTAGTTTTATAATTAGTTTGAAATTACATACAATGCATCAACTATTAGAGAGAAGGAATCAATTTTTTAGCTGAACTTTGCCTTTATTGAATATCTAAAAATCTGATGACATGCCTTACTATTTATTCCTCTAGAGATCCAATCATATAAAAGATTCTTATACTTTTTTTTATAATAATCTTATAGAAATCTTACGAAAATCTTAATTCCCCAGTCAATAGAAATACATACTGTGATTATAAGATTCCCACAAAAATTTATATAATTACTATAGTCAAAAATGAAACGAAAAAGAATCTTGATATAAATTTTATTCTGTTACAATACAAGTGAAAAAATATTCCATTATAGTATTCTAAACTAAAACTATCGAAAAATACAAAATCAATTTTGTACGAATAGAGATTGAAACATATGAACTAAGTTTTATAGTAAACTGCAAAACTAAATCCAAATGTTCTGCGTCTATATTCTGTATAATGATTGATGTTGTGCAATCGACTTAATGTTATTAGTAATAATTTTTTTTTTTGTATGTTTTTTATGTTCTGTTTTTGATATAAAAAACAACCTTTATAACAAATCCTCCAGATAACAAATAAAAAAACCTTTTTTCTTTTTGTTGTCTGAAGGACGATGGCAAAATTTTGAACTTTGAAATTTTTGAACATTTTTTGTAAGACACTATAGGATTATAAGAATTTTATAAAAAAATTTATAAACTAAAATCTTACCAGAACCTTATTCAATTCTTATAAGATTCTTATAGTACGAAATTATAAGAATCTTATCACTACAGTATACATTTCTATTGACTGTAACATATAAGATTTTCCTAATTTTGATCGATTAGGGTCGTTACTGGCTTAGTTTAATAGACTATAATAATAAAAAAAAGTTAGATTTCTTTCATCCATAATGAAAATAGAACAGTTATTATTGAGATGTGTAATAATATCCGATTTAAGAAGAGCCAGTTAAGTAGAAGTCGATTGTAGTACATATGATTTTTTTAAAAAGAAACTATCTTAAAATTTTCTTGTTGAATAAAGTGAATCTTTTCTTGCATAAGTTCATATATAATATTATGCAGTCGTTTTCGATGAAACATTGACAATATATCACTCAGAAAATATTCGTTCGAGATTTTCTTGCATCTACGATGTTTTTATTCTTCATATTTTACAGAGATACACGGGAGACACTTTTTCCAGTTTCTAGTTTGCAGTATCCCGTTAGTTTGAAAACCTTTCTCTTCCAATTCCGCTTCCCGCAGTAGTTATTTTCCTCTTCTTGATTATATAGCGTAGCTTGAAGAAAATAAAACTAAAACTAATAAAAATGTGTGCCTATCACAAACATTTTACTAAGGCAGCAGCTTGTTTTGTTTTCCAAAATATTAATCATCAAAGGAAAACTCAAGAACTTGCAAAAAAAGAGAGGGCGGTACAATTATAAAAAAAAGTTTTTATAAAAATCATGTTTTAAAAAGGTACAAGTTAAATATTTTTCCAATAGCATATTCAGATAGAAAACAGTTGAACGCATGTATTCATATGGTTACTATATCCTTATAGATTGGTCGAATGCCAAGATATAGGATCGAACTATTTCTATATTTTTTTATAGTACTATATATTTATTACGTAGATTTTCATGAGTGTCATTATTTTTCCCTCCATAAATAGTTTTCTCCATTTAAAAATTTATTTAATTTTTTTTTCTTTTCTATCGTTTTGTTTAGAACAAATAAAATAGGTTGATGTCTCTCTCGAGATATATAAATACTGCGGTGAAAAAAGAAAAAACAAATAATACATATGACAATTAAGAAGAAAAAAGTGTTGATAAACGAAGTAGACACAACAAAAAACTCTCTCATGAGTAATAATTCTTGATTGATGATAGATTTAACCTTGCTGACTTTTTGAACACTTTCTTAACATATAATCAGAAAAAAAAAAGCGGACATTCAAGGAGGAACAGATTATGATGTCGTTGACATATCAATAACTAGCTATGAGGAAAAAGCAATTCTCTACTTACTATGTTGGTCTTTTCAAAGTAAATATGACAATTATACATTAATAGGGAAGAAGAGAAATATAATTGTATAAGATAGTAGGAGCAGGAGATAGTCTGTCATTTTTTTAAAGATGACAGACACATCGGATGTTTATCAAATACAAAAAAAAACATACTTTTTCCCTTTAGAAAAGAACGAAAAATTTTTTTTTTTTTTTCTTGATATAAAAATATCCGAAAAAGAAAACAATAGAAATTCAATTTATATCAAATTTGTCAGCATATGTGTATACTATGTATAGTAAAGATCACCGAAATATACGATAGTAATGTGTATATAGTATGCAAATGATAAAAGTATAAGAATAAGATCACAAATGCAAGCATATATATATTATTATTCTCTGTTTTGAATGCAAAAACAAGGTCTATAATATCAACAAGTATTTTTTGTTTGATTGTTCTCTTGATAATTAACGCAAATATGATGTAGATTTGATGATTTCAAACAAAAAAAATTGAAGATAGATTTAATTTATTAAATAAAAATAGAAATTTCATTTAACTAAAACTCAAAAGTAAAACACTTAAACTTTATAATGCGTAATAAGCAGATTTATAACTGCTACTAGAACGTACTCACATAGTTTCTTTTCTAACAAAAATTTAATTTTAGTCTTCTTTGGGCGATTTTTAGAATGCATTTTACAAGAGGAGAAAAGTCTTACAGATTTTAACCATATATTCACTTTTAATTTTCATTGTTGTCATTTTTTTAAAAAGTTGACATTTTTTATCGTTGATCAGTCGCTCTCTTATTATTCTTGAATCAAGTTAAGTGGATGTCTGATATTAACATTCTTGTAATATCTATGAATTCATACATCCATTTATGTCAACAGCTTTTTTAGAGGCCACAGGGCTGTCGATAAATAAATTTTCTTCCAGAAGTCAACATATTTTAGATATTTTTGATCGAAATATTATTATTACTACAACTTTGTCAAGAAATGCCATCCATGAAATTCAAGTATTGATATACATGTCAATGCATAAAAATTTAAATTAATTAATGTCGACATAAGAGGAAACTTCCCTCGGAAAAAATTCTCTACACCGTGCAAATGATTTGCACAAAATTTTCATGGATGAGACGCTATGGCATGAGCAAATTATGATAAAAATTTGAGCCCAAAATATTGACGTGTTCAAGGATTATAGGTGTCGCAATGTGCAAAATGGGACTGTATGTGAGGTACATTTTTCTCAGGCTGGATAGTAGCTACAGAGTTCAGGTCTATTTTAAATGAAACTAGATACAAAAGTCTAAAAAGTGACAAATGCTTTTGTTCAACTCGCTTGGATGAAACTTTTAGAAAAACTGTGAATACCTCGTAAAACCTAATTTTTCCATAAAGAGCTATACAGATTCTGAAAGAGGCCACTTCAGGCTATCTATTTATGCAAAAAGCTCAATTTCAATTTTCCATCAAAAAATTGACTTTCTAAAGGTCTCTCCTTTAACAAATGTTTTGAATCTGTTACACAACATATATTATTAGAATTTTTACAAGGCATGTGTACAACTGATTCTCAGAACCGGTAAAAGCGATCAGAGAAAAACAGAATAAGATGAACTTCGAAATGATGTCTTGGGTTTCAACAGGATAACAAAAAGTCTGTGGATATGTCCAAATGTTCTTGACTCCCTTTTCCTTTTAACTTTTTTCCATTTGTTTAAAATCAGTTGTATCTAAATAATGTTCCTCTTTCTGTTGTTTCTTCTGTTCGCTATCTTGATGTTCTTGTTTTGCGCGACGTGAGGTGGAATGATCATGCTATGGATATTGCTCTTGCTTGTCTCATCCAAATCTGACACTTTAGCATAAATATTTTCGGCTAGTACAGTTTTTCAACATTTACCATCATCTTCGACCACTTTCCATTTTCTATACTGTTGATCGTCCTCATTATTCTTCGTTACATTGTCATACCAAATGTGTTCATATTCCACTTCGTGTCAATGGTTTTTCTCCACAAAACTCTTCTTCTTCCTTCTTTTATTCAATTGACTAGGATAAACTTCCGAAAACAGTCATTCGTTCATCTTCTTCATCGCCATTCAAAATAGCTCTATCTCAGCATCTTTTACAGCAGAAATTAGCCATGTCTACAATTATAAACCAAGCCCAGTGCTGCTACTCTCTTGTTTTGTTTATTTGTTTTTATTCTTTTTCATCCCTCTGAATACACTAGTTTTCTGTTTTTTTAATTTCTGTATGTATAGTTTCTTTTTGTGGTTGTTTGCCTTGAGTCATTATTATTATAAGTCGATGACCTTTGATAACTCTCACTTTTCGTGAATAAATTAGTCTTAATAAAGGTCTTTGGATAATAATTAGACAACACACCCAACGTCGAGTCGGATTAGTATTTGAACACGTCCGACTATGGTGAATTGGATAGTATTCAAGTTCATACGATAATTTTAGGTATATCTCTTGAACCTAGCATTAAAAAAACTTCGTTTTAGTCGTAACAAAGATGTAAAGCGTCCTACCAAACAAAGCTTTTGCAAAAACGTGTCGATTGTTTCTTGAAAAATTGATTTTTTTTGTAGAAACTATTGTACTATAAAGTAGCCATTTCAATATCTCATATACTGGGGTCCATATCACAAAAAAACTTAAGTCTGACTTAATTCAAAATTTAGACTTAAGTCTTCGTTATGTGCACTTACGTGCTAATTTTATACACTTAAGTCTAAACTTTGACTTACGTTTTTTCGTGATACGACCCCCTGCGGTTCAAAAATCTGTCAACATCTCTGGCCGTAAAACCTGTAAGCAACGTGTTGTACCTTGAAAATGTATACTCATGGCTATTATTCAGATCAAGGAACGTTAGGCAAGAATTGGTCGAAAAGTAGCCATCTCTCACATAGTTGTAACTCTTTTCGTACAAGGAACCTGATTGGTCGTTGGTTCATGCTAAACAGTTTTCTATTCTAAGACAAACATTGTACTGCGTGCTTTTTTCTTAATACAAAATGTTTGGTTTCCTTCTAGAGCAGAAAAAGTTTGAGTTTTTTATATATAATATATTCCTGAATATACTATATATAAAAAATATAACAACTATTCTAAAAATACTCGAACTTTTACTTTAGAGGATTATGTAGTCTACCAGAGCAAAATTATATTTGCTCTTATTTAATTATTATATTCTTGTATTACTTACTGTAGCATACGTCCTTCTATAATCCGCACTTGAAACATATGCAAGTGCCTCATCTTAGATTTTCTTTAGAGCACAGTGAAAGATGAAAACTATTGAGGATTTTAGACGTGTGTGATATCTATTTTCATTTTTTATATTATTACAGGCCGAAAAAAAGATGCCTCGTATTCCATTAGTCAGTAATAAAACATATTCGACGCCTCGACGTCCGTATGAAAAGGAACGTTTAGATCAAGAGTTAGAATTAATTGGCAAATTTGGTTTACGTAATAAACGTGAAGTATGGAGAGTTCGTTATACATTGGCTAAAATACGTAAAGCAGCTCGTGAATTACTTACACTTGATGAAAAAGATCCAAAACGACTTTTTGAAGGTAAAAAAAAGAGGAACTATCATTTAATGAATATTTTTCTTGTAATACTAAATTGTTCGTTTTTATTTGCAGGCAATGCACTTTTACGTCGTTTAGTTCGTATTGGTGTATTGGATGAAACAAAAATGAAATTGGATTACGTATTAGGTTTAAAAGTTGAAGATTTTTTAGAACGTCGTCTGCAAACACAACTATTACGTTTAGCTTTAGCAAAAAGTATTCATCATGCGCGCGTTTTGATTCGTCAGCGTCATATACGGTAAGAGTTACGATAAACAAAAATACTTTGATATTGTTATGCTTCATTTTCATTTAGTGTTCGTAAGCAAGTTGTTAATATACCATCGTTCATTGTACGTCTGGATTCACAAAAGCATATCGATTTTGCTTTGCGATCTCCATTATCCAGTGGTGGACGTCCTGGTAAGCAAACTATTGAACTTTAATATTCATTGGAAGTGAAAATAGAGTCGAAAAAGCAGAAATAAGAACTAGTCTTTCGTTCAGGTTGATAACCATATTAAACTCTTGCTTTATAAAACGGTGATTTTGACACTAACAACATAGATCTGTTTCTCTTTTTACCAGTCCACTTAATTAATGAGTTTTTATATTGTGTCTGTTTTAGGTCGTGTAAAACGTAAAAATATGAAAAAAGGCGAAAAAAGTGGCAAAGCAGACGATGCGGACGACGAAGAAGATTAAACCAAACATATTATTTGGAGTGTGTAGATGTGCTCCAATTTTTGTTTATTGTTTGTTTTTGTAACAGTGGAAAAAAGTTGATTAAGTATTTCTGTCTTATTTTTTCTCTATTATAACAAATGTAAACAAACTTGTCGAAAAAATAAATAGATGCGACATACATACACACACATCATGAGAAAAGTGATCAATATCAAATATTCTAAAATCATTAGACGAGATTCACTAAACAGGAAAAGAATGAAAAGCGTGAAGCTTTCATTCACCCGTCATAACTCACACCAGACAGCATTATTTCGCTCCTAATATGATCAGAATTGATTATTAGTAACATTTGTACCCGTATATACTTTGTCCTAATTAATTAGATGAATAAGGGTGATTATATGCATTTGCTTGAATATAGTTTTTTTGGGGAACTCAATGATCTTTATTTACTTTTAGATGGGAAAACCACGATATAATCCTATATTATCAACAAAACGAAAAAAGGGTCGTTTTGGTGGAAATGATCCTGATATGTTTTTGCGAGATGACATGAATAATGACGACGATGAAAAAACTTGATATGGATGACGAAGTTGACAAATTTTATCGAGAGCGTGATGAACGTTTAGAAAATGATTTAAAAAAAAGTGGTAAAATAAAAAAGAGTGTCACATGGTCGAAAAATATTGATGATAATGACGAAGATGAGCCACAGG
The DNA here is from genome assembly GCA_905250885.1 of Didymodactylos carnosus. Lineage (NCBI taxonomy): Eukaryota > Metazoa > Rotifera > Eurotatoria > Philodinida > Philodinidae > Didymodactylos > Didymodactylos carnosus. Next base: position 5,707 of record CAJNOQ010002335.1, on the reverse strand, counting down.
ATCACGAAGAAGTATTAGCATTTGACGATAGCGATGAGTCGGACAATGACGTGGATTATCAAACAATCGATAATGAAGATGAAGACGAAGACGAAGAAGCGGATGAGTCACTTGGTCAAAATCAACAGTCGTGGGGGAAATCATTGCGAACATTTTATAACGAAGATGTAAATCAAACAGCAGATGATGCAAAATTAGAGGAAATGGAAGCTCTTAATATACAAAAACGTTATTATGATATGTTAGAACAAGATGATTTTGGTTTAAATTTATTTCAGACACCAGCACAAGGAGTGGTCCCATCGGTTGATCAAAACCAAATTATTGAACAAGATTTAGCTAAACTAAGTCAGAATGAAAAGTTACAGTTAATAAAAGATGAATCACCAGAATTAGAACATCTGTGTATAGAATTGAAAGAAACATTAAATGATTTAAAAATTTATTTATTACCTTTGGTAAATTTGATTAAACAAAATCAACATTTTTCTGAGGAATTTCAATCTTATAAGGGTTGGGAATTTGTTCAATATTTAACTGAACTTTATCTCACTTACTGTTCATATCTGAGTTTATATTTTACAATGAAATCATCATCAAATGAAATGACGAGTGTGGTAAGAAATCATCCGTTAATGAATGATATTAAACAATATAGACAATTATGTCAATTATATAAACAAGATTTTGAACAAATCAAGCCAGATATAGTGGAACTATGTGAAATTTTAAATGAAAGAAAAAAAACGATCACCATTGGCACAACGCTACCGTCAAGACCATCTTCGAGTAAACAAAAAACAACATTAAATCAACGACAAGTAAGCGAGAAAGATATAAAATCGACGTACAATACTGAAGCATGTAGGATTGATTCCCTCTCTTTTTTGGTCAACTGATTGGAAGAGTGTATCATCATTGATCGTCTTAAGATTTTATAGGAAAGAGAACCTGCATTATCGATCTTTATTGTATTTTGCTTTCTACTTTTAGAATGGTCATTCTCATCCGTCAAATGGCAATGGCTTGACTAATCCATCGAATTCATTACGTGAACAGATTAAGAAGAAAATGGATGAAATAGAAAAATTGAAAAAACTAGACGATGATGAAAAACAACAAAGGAAGAAGAAAAAACCCGCAATGCCAGAAGTAGAAGAGGATGATAAGTCTGAAAACGATGACAATATAATGGAAAATAATGTTGGAGATGATGAAAAAATTCATGAAAAACGTAAAATAACGTATCAAATTGAAAAAAATAAAGGTTTAACACCGAAACGAAAAAAAGAAAATCGAAATTCACGTGTTCGTCATCGTAATCGTTATGAAAAAGCGTTGAATAAACGAAAAAGTCGTGTGCCAACAGCGAGAAACGAAGAGAAAAAATATACAGGTGAACCAACGGGTATTAGGGCTGGTATAAAACGGGGTGTGAAATTGAAATGAATTGTTTTCACGGTTTCTTTTATGTTCAAGACATATTTTTGTTACCGAAATAAAAGCTTCATGTTAAATTTAGAACGCTGTTGACAACAGTAAAGTTTTATCATTTCACTCTTATCAAAGGTCAAACTGATTAAAGTATACCCAGAATTGACTTAAATATTTCTTTGTTTACGCTTAATGTTACAGATATATTTTTATTTTTTGTCTATGATAAACCGATAACAAATCTTATTTTAAAAAAGCGAAGAAAGTAAAATGCAAACAGAACCATAACATATGCCTGAAACCAAACAATTTATGACTAATACATAGGATAATTAAATAGTTTTATATTTCGCAACCCCCTTGTGCACAAATGGTCTCTAATGTTTTCTGAGCTTCGGATAAACCTGCTTGTGCAGCTTTTTCAATGAGTTGACGAGCTTCTCTAAAACAAAACAGAAACGTTTAAAATCGGAATTTAAATGTATTGGTAGTTAGTGACAGTCAGTTACATTGTCAGTTTCCAATCACCATTGGCCACCCATTGAAACTTATCTTTTTTTGTTTTCCTCTAAAACTTGTTTGATGTAATGAAAACATTTCACTACAGCATATTCTGCAAATGCTTTCATTGAAGAAGTTAAACTTTAACTGGAAGTCATAATTTTTGTCCAAGTTCTTGCAGAAAAATCAGAAACTTTATTTTTCTTGAACCTGAGCTTTTTTAGTTGAAGACTTTTTTTGTTTCAAAGAGTGGCATCGGTGCCGAACAAGTGTTGATAAAGTGTATTTTATACCGCTCAGAAAACAATCCTTCGGTATTAGTATACACCAGTACACGACCAATATCTATAAAAAATATTTTCACAGGGTAGCGCGTATTGTAGCCAAATGTTGCCCGTAAAATCTTGGGAAAATAGCTGCGCATGAGCAAAAAAAAATTATTCGACGTTATCATTCTTTCATTGTGACAGGAGGCTGGCTGTAGGAAAACTAAAAAGTAGTTACCATAGAGAACACAACCCACCCTTCTTTCAAACCGGTAGCTATTCCTTTCAAATGAGCAATAGCTAAATTATATTGTGCTTTGGTGTGGCCTTTCTCCGAAGCTTGTTGTAGCCAGTAGATGGCGTTCTCCATATGCTGATCAGCACCAATTCCTGTAAATAATAGAAATGACAATATAGCTGTGAAGAAATTCGAACGATTCTTCTCGCAGATTCAATATTAATAAAATTAGTCTAGAACCTTGAGGAAAAGTCTCACTTGATAAAGGAGGAAAGACGTTTTCTACGATAAATCGGCCCCAAGGGGGAATAGGCAACTTTTTTCTTAGCATCGGAGAGCATTCCTCAGCATCGGATGCTGATCATCTCAAACTTCTGAAAGCATTTCAAGGGCTCCGGAGAGCTCCCGGAGTCACCTTTTCCCTTGATGAGCCCCCCACTCATTTTGATTATTGATCGAAGAAACTATAGCTGATCATCCTTTCATTCGTTTTCTATTATTAGTTTTGGTCCCTGCTTGTTCACAGGCTCGGAAAACATTTTTTTTGTAAATGATCGGTCGTACAAGAATACTTGCCCTTAGTTTACTTTTTTTTCCGATCAAGAAAAAGTTCGCTAACATTATGTTATATAACAATCGATAATCCTCAACAAGGTCAACAAAACTGCATTTTTGAAATCATTTTCGGATATTAGTCTAATGGAGTAATATGCCAAAAGTATCCAAAAGTGAATAGTATGATCTTTAGTATAAGCCGATTTACTGTAGAAAACGCTCTTTCCTTTTTTGCAACCTGTTTTTCTTCTATACTAACCGTGTAAATAACTGTGTGCTACCACATGTTGAGCTTCTTGATAACCAAGTGTTGCATAGAATCTGTTTACATGAAAATGAACTCTGTCAAAATGGTAATATGTACAGTAGAGTAAACCAATAGCCGTGCATAACAGAAGACCCTAGAAATAAAATACGAATAAAATTATTAGATGAATAAGTTGAAAGTTTTATCTCTCCTTTGTTCATTCGACTTGTATTAAATAAAACTATTGAAAAATCGTGATTAATGAGATAGCTTTGTATATAAACAAACTTCATTCAAAATACACAGTCCGCTTTCTTTAATCATTTAGTATTCACTTGATATGACTTCAAAAGGTAACAAATACAAGTCTAGCTTACTTCAGCAAATTTAATATACCATGAATCTGGTTTTTTCTTTCTTGCTAAATGAACTCTGCCTTTGAAGGGTAAATCATTATTTTCGTCATAAACATCTAATAAACGTTTTCGAATTTCTTGTTCCGCTGACATTTGTCACAATTTCATTGAAATCTATACGAGAAGATCAATGTTGAATGTTTTAAAAATGTAGACAAATAAATGTAGATATAATATAATTTTTTTCTTCTGTTTTAACTCGTATGTTCACGCATTCTTACTTTTTTCAAAAAAATAGAAAAAAATAATTTATTTTCTTTTATTATACGAATCGCAAGGGAAATAGAAGTTTTTCTTACAACTACAATCATTTTTTTTTTCTCCATAAAACAGAATATAGACTAAGTTTAAATTGTCTTAACATTTACTCGTTAAAAAAACTATGAAAATGTGATATATTTTTAAAATTTGTATTCTGTGTTTAACAACTTTTTCGATCATAATGAAAATTTTAATTATTTTATTTAATACCTTGTATATTCTTACTCTCAATCTACAATATCCCCAACTAAACAGTTGCTAAAAGAGAATATCATACAGATTATAATAGTCAAAAATGACAAGATCTATGAGATACTGTTATCCAGTGACTAAGAAAAATGTTATTCAAGCAAATTCTTAAACTCACATCAAGATGAACTATATTTACAAAAAAATAGAACGTAAATAGATATCTTACTGATATATAATTTTACTTATAAGCGATATTGTACTCAATACAGTTCTATCGATACATATGGCCTCAATTTTTTCTCTAAAAACTACAATAGAAATCTAAAATCTGATTCTGCATAGCCACAGGTCTTCGCATCCTTTAACACTAACCTGAGCGTTGTGATACCCAAAATCGACGACAAGTCTGGGAAATAGAACCATTTGTGAGGCAGAAAGCAATTTTGAGAAAAACGCAAAATAAGGTGCACGGAAAGCAGAGTTCGAGTGAAAAATAAATTCGGTGTTTTTGCACATCGTTCGATAGAAAATCGAACGGCGATCACGAATATCATTTCTCTTACTCCGGAAACCCTTTCCTCGCGCAGTTATGAGAGTCAAAATACTCGGAGGGACCAAAAAACCGTTTTCGCTGTCTTTTTTTGAATTTGAAATTTTTAAGCTCAGCTTGGAGTTGAAGTATTCTAACACACATATTCCTGTTCAGCGTCGAAAACTGAACAAGAATATGGACTCAGAAAGATTTTAGACCCAAGCCCCTTTGCGGCAGGAACACCAAGAGAAAAACGGCCAAAAAGTTCTTCCCGTTTTTGAAAACCTATCTTCTCTTTTCTGGAAGATCGTAGAGCCTCAATTCACGCTGCGTTCGACTCCCCGTGAGCTTCTCTTCAACTTAAAAGAGAGCTTTTTTCGAAATTCCTTTTCCTCGCTGAGAAAAATCATTTTGTCTAAATCAGAGATGAAACAGTCGGAAGTTTACCCGTAATTTCCCAATTTTCTCGATCAGAACTCAACTTCTGAGCAATAAAGCCTTTTATATTTAGAATGATGTATTTGTTGTAGACCGAGGTTTCAGGGATAGTTTAGAAGCGATGCATGCTTTAGGCTTGGATGTGGCAATGCTACCATTTTTAGACGGTCAAAAACAATTTTCAACATCAAGTGCGAACAAATCACGGTGTATAACGAAAGTACGATGGGTGGTAGAGGCTGTAAATGGACGATTAAAAAATTACGGCTTCTTTAACAAACAGTATAAAATTCGTCGCTAGGGTTTGTCGAAGATTATCTTTCGATAGTCTGTGCTTTGATAAACTGCTATACAGAACCAATTGCAACGTCGAAATCTGGAGATGTTGATATTAGTGGAATAATGCTGTCACTTCTCAACCAAAAAAATAAAGTCCATGCGGTAATAACTACTTACCATTACTTCACTACCTAGAATTGTAAGTTTTTTTAACTGATACAACAACACAATTTGTCTCGAACTTCTCAACAGGAAAATATTGATGGAACGTCACTCTTTTCGACATTCCCATTGTTATCCGAAGAAGAGATAGGAGATATAACTTTAGGTAACATATCACAAAAGTTT
>CAJNOQ010002334.1:0-24885 GCA_905250885.1 Didymodactylos carnosus | reverse complement strand
AGTACACTTTGTCAATAGATTATCTTAACCGAGATGATGACCACATCCTTTTTCTCATTGGTCAGTCAGTATCACCTAATACTAAGATAGCAAGTAGAGAGCATTATAGTAAAGTCTTCTATGTGCGGATGTTTAAAACAGTACATGAAAAAAAGCAGTAAGGGATGGATGTATTGCCATTAATTTCAGTGCAGGAAGCACTCTCTTATGTGCAAAGAAAGCAATGATTAATCGACTTAGTGAATGCAGTTGTTCTGAAACAAGTCTTTCAACTGGAAATTCCAGCAGAGATAACTTTCAACCAGTAATACAAAGCTAAACATATTATTTATATTTTAAATTGCGTTGCCAAATATTCAACCCGAACCCGACCCGAGAACATCTTAACCCGAACCCAACTCGACCCGACAGCATCTTAACCCGAACCCGACTCGACCCTAGGGTCGGGTCGGGTTGCAGGTCTCTAATCAAAAAAATGCATAGTGAGTAAAACACATTTTGTACACACGGCTCTGTTTTTCAGGCCATTTGAGGTGATGCTTATATCCTCACGAAAAGTTACCGAAAATTTCTGGAAGACGTCTCATATTGAAGAGCACACTTTCTTCTATTGGTCTATCTATGAGAAAAAATTTTGAATATATAGGAAAGGAGCTGAAAATTTACGAAACTGAAAATTGAGATTTTCTAGGCTTTGAAGAAAAAATTAAAAACTTCATCTCTTTTTCAAGGAAGATTATGGAGAGCTGAGAGCGGTCTCATTTGATAGCCCAGGCTTTCTTCTACATTAGGCAACGTTCAACGCAAAATGAAAGATCTTTTGCAAACAAACAGGAGAGTACTAAAGACTGCTCCTTTATGGTATATATATATTTTTTTTAATATGTTCGTAACACCAGCGCTATTTCATAATAACATAGTTAATGAGGGTCGGTTCGGGTTAAGATGTTATCGGGCTGGGTCCGGGTGAACACTGTAGCGCAATTAAAATATAGATAATAATTTCAATTGTGTATTACTCGTTGTAAAGTTAACTCGACTGGAATTTTCAGTTGAAATACTTATTTCAGAGCAACTGCATTCACTAACGAGGCAAGGTTTTCAGATGCCCAACTCCGTTTTTAATGATATTATGTCAGTTAATAGAGGAAAGTGAGCTGATAAAAACTCTTAAAGGAGGACTCATATCAATTCTTTCAAAAGTTATAAATTTCTTTGTTCTAAAGGAATACTGTGTGTAGCAACAGTAATAATTCTGTAACCCAGTCAAAACAAAGAATTAAGAGATGAAATTTTCTTTTGTACTTTTGCTAGTAGTCTGCTAATGTTACAGAAAAGCGTTATATCTTTCTAAATTCGCTTGTTATCGAACTTTTCTTCTTGAAGGAAAACAGTGTTTTTCCAAACCGCACAATTTTCAATGATAACATTTCTTTTTTATTAGAAGTGATATTGCGTGCATTATTTTGCTGCTGAAAACATTCTGGTACGGGAATAAAACAAAGAAGATAATTAGTTTTGTCACGTGCGTGCTTTCCCGTTTGTGAGACAAAGGAAAACTAGAGAACGCCTGCGGGAAGACTGGGGAGTCGACTTTTTTTCAGAAAGATAATGTGCTTCTACAGGATATTATTCATATTGTCATATCAGCTAGTTCATTCACCTATCAAACCTTCTGCTTTAGTTTTCATCGCATCAAGCACTACAGTATATGTTCACTATGTAGGATATGATGTGACAATTAATTATCTCAAAGGAAAAACGATAGAGTTGCCCTGGCCTCTTTTAGGATGTTCTCTGATTTTAGGAAAACATTATTCTCATTTAAGAAGCACAGTTCAGTAACAGGCGAATTTAGAAAGATATAATGCTCAAATTTTCTGGAATATTCGCAGACTATTAGCAAAAGGTCACTCGCCTGTAATATGATGCCCTCCGCTAAACAAATAGATAAATAAAAAGACATAAACTTAAGAACAAAACAAAAGGGTAAAAATTTATCGGGTCGGGTTCGGGTTACGTTTTCTTAACCCGTGCAGGTCTCTACTGCTGTTCCTTTGGTCATTACTTTAATAGTTACTCTGTGTCAGCATCTTCAAAAATTGGATTTTTTTTCTTACTCATCTTTACCCTGTTCTATTTTCTTTTTTTTTATACCTTTCTTTGGTTCTTTGGTATGTAACAACGAAAGTGTTTGCGCACCCCTGCAATGGCTTTTGTCGCTTTGGGTATAATAATGTCTATGGGTTTTTTAATAAAACCGCTTATATAAGACAAAATTTTCAAAAAATTTTAGGAATATAGTTTTGTTTTTCGTTTAGATTACTATCTTAAAAAGTATTCATTCTATCATAGATTGTTAAGTTTATCAGTACTCTGTAGTAGTGGAGATAGGCAGAATGTGAATAGTTCATCTAACAAAAACAGTGATACATAAGATTAGTGTATTATTCTGATCTATTCTGATTTTAAAAGACAAAAAGTCTCTAGATATTGAATCGTTATACGTCTGAGTAATGAAAATTTGTCTAAATCATAATGTCGACTCTTTTTGGCATATATGAAATATTGTTATGAGAAAGAATGTTTAACTCCTAAGCTTGCTTGAAAGATGTTCCGAAAATATCACATATTAGTGTTCTAATAATCCTATTAGCTTTTTGTCTGTTATAATAAATCTCTGAAAAATATTCATTATTTTCTATTTAAAAAAATACAAGTGCAAACGTACAACTGTGTTTTTTTCATTTCAATGGTTTCGTTTTGCGTTTACATTTAAAGAAGTGTAGGCTCTTAAAGAGAAACTCTTTTGTTTCTCATACTATATATTGTTGACGCATCAGTTATCTCAATTAACTCTTCAAAAATGAGTTGATTTCACTTACTCCAAAAGCTGATGAATAAACATACTCTTATCAAATAATGCCGAATTCATTTTTCTCATATAGTTGTACATATTTAAACGGATAAAAAGAGAATTTAACTGCTCAACTAACTGTGAAAAGATCCGATTATAAAAAAGACAAAAAAAAAAACGATATAAAAAGTTGTATTGAAAATTGATTCTACTATTTTTTTTAATTTTTTTAGATAAATTTAATAGAATTGAGAGTAACGGAATAATAATTATTTACCAACGATCAATTTTCAATTTATTTTAGCCCAGTAGAAGATGGAATATAATAGTTTGACCCTGCTGTGAGGTTTCTTTCTTCATTAGAAAACTGTTTTTTATGGATGTAACCTTCGTAAATAATATACAACATGTCTATTTATCTAAAATTTCTGATTATTGCATGAATTATAAAGATTACTATCTTCTTAATTTAAGTTGTATTTGATAGTTTATAATGATAAACTTCACATTAGTTCACAAAGGTCGTTGTTTATTACATATTTTCTTCTATCGGAAAATCTTTTTCGTTTTTTTGTGATGAATACTATTTGTTAAATGAATTATTAAGATAAATATACGATAATAATCATTATTAATCATTTTTTCTCTCTCTTAAACTAAATAGACGAGTAAAATGACATAGGCCGATTTTGTCCATAACGCGTCTATTTTTATCTATCAAACAAACTAAGAAATAAATAGAATAAATTATTCATATTCATACTAAATATAGATGATTTATATATTTGAAAAAATTCAATCATATGAATACAGTTACTTATTTATAACTAAAACAATTCTATAATTGTTGATATTGCTAAGGTTCATAATTATGGACAAAACAAAAATTAATCATTTCATCTGTTTTACTGGAAAAAATGTCGCTTGTTTTAATCACTGCTGTTACGGCTTAAAGCATTTTATTTCAACTTCAAAAACATTTTATACATACAATAGATATTGAGAAGCCTACCTGGTTGGTTGTCTTTAATTAACACACTTTGAACATGGTTACATCAAGAAGATGATCATATATAGATATAGATGATCGGCACAACTAGAGAAGAAGAACATTGGTGATTAACCGTCTATTTTGTTACAAATCGCGAGGCATCGCCTCTCATCATCTAGAAAAATTCTTAAATATAATCAATCTATTGACGAAGTCAATTTGTCAGGGCTCTATAAAAGTCAAGTTCAATGTTATTTCTTTTAATGATGAACGATAGGATTAAATGATGCTCTTTCTCATAAATTAGATCCACTTCTAAGATACAATTAGATATGTGTATCATAGATTAGGTACCTCTTTAAACAAAAACAGTATTTTCATACTAGATGTTTCTTATTTTCCCTATAACCTAAATGATTTTTGACGTTTTTCTTGAAAAAAAACCCGAATGTATTGAGAATTTTAATTTATTGATATTAGTAGTGAATGATAGTGATCGTCACAAAATGTATGATTCTAGAGTAAACTTTATATTTTTATTGCATGAAAAAAAAAAACCATGGGTTATACGTCACTGTTAAAGTAAAACTATTAAAATGTATACAATAAAAAAAAAATCAAAATGACTCTTTTATTTGTGAATACATTTTAGCGCAGTAAATGATCGAATTTCACATTAGAAGAATAAGAAACATATAGAAGATAAAATAGATAGAACAATATACAACTATACAAACAGACAACAACAGACAATAATAAACCAATTTTTTTAAGTATCTTAAGTTTTTGTGATAATTCTATTTCAACGTTGAAACATTTGAATAAACATTTGATACAGTCGATGTTGGCAGATGTCTTGGTTGATTGTATTGAATTAATTGATGTATACTTTCTTTTTTATTAAAATTGATTGACTTATTTGTTAAATTATTATTTAATCTTGTTGTACTACCAGCAGCATTGGTGGATGAATTTGTGTTAGTAGTTGTTAATGCTAATGGTTGACATTGAATGGGAGATGTTAATGGAGATGATGTCGAACGTGAACTTGAACAAACTGTTAAATGAGTATTAACAACTAAATCATTACTTTCATGACCACCACTACTCAATGATGATGATGATGTGGTGGGAGTAGATGAACCAGTACCAGTACTTTCACCATCGGTTCGTTGAGATTTTTCTTGTGCTTCTCGTCGTGAACGTTCAGTAGCTTCACGTTTTTGTTTACGATATTTGGCACGACGATTTTTAAACCAAACCTAAGATAAACAAAAGTATTATGATGAGTTAACTCTTCAAGTTAGACTCAAAGTTAATTAAAGATTACAACTTAATTGTAATATTTAGAAATGATGATATAGCCTTACAAGAGCAGATAAAAATCTCTGTATTATTTTAATTTGTATGTGATTTTAAAGAGTAAACTAAAGATTGAATATTGGTATCAGCCATAAAAGATAAGAGTGACACCCGTATGTTATCAAGTGTTTATATGTGCCCCTTTCATATTCAGTGATGCATAAACATTAATTAAGTTAAATAAAGAATTTTTTTTTTCTTGTTTCATATAAAATGTTGAAAAAAGGTGCTAAACCGTATCTGTATCAATACAATTGGCTTCCTCATTTTCATTTTCTTGCTTGTTATTCGATGATAAATGATTTACTGTTATTATAGTGATGATGATAGAAAAAGAAGAAAATTATACATCAATGTACAATTAAAAACGTAAGCAACTGCTAGTCGGTCTCTCTCTATTTTGTATTGTGAATTTAACCATGAATGTTAATTGTTTTTTATTTTGCGACTAATAAGGCAGACATCAGTCTTCTTGATTATGACGTCGATACAAAAATACATTAGCGGGAAATATGAAACGAATAAAGTGCAGAAGGTAGTATATATACAAGAAGAAGAAAAAACAACACCATTTTTTACGTGACAACTATCTGTCAAATTGAATACTCATTTTTTTTCACGATATTTTAATAGAAAATTAGAAAAATTAGTGTATGCATCATTGGACAAAACATTTGAAATAGCTACATAAAACATTTCTTGATTACCAATCAAAAAACAAACAGAAAAAAGAATAAGAAATGGTCATTTTTTGTATCCACCAATACTTTGAACAGTTGAGAAGATGTATATACAACCTAATAATTAATCATTTAGATTGCTCTTAATATACGTAGTTTTCAACAACAAACAAAAAGATATAGTTTTTTTTCTTCTTATTTGTATCCGAATAATACGGATGTGTTCAAAATGAGTTAAGTGCTGTCGATATTACTAATAAAAACATAAAGTAGCGGGGTTTTTATTATTATCAAAGAGGAAATTTGAATCATTAAAGAGTTTTCATCGAATAAAAACAACAAAGAAAAAGTAGGATGTACTTAGTCCTCTTAACCACAGTTTTTATTTGTTATTATTTTTTTTTTCACTAGCCATTTGGTTGTATCTTACCAGGTCTTTTTTTTTTTTTTACTTTTCAGACTATATTATTGATCACTTGAACAAGCTTTTAAGATAGCGAATAAAAAGTAGCTATACTTTCTTTTGAAAATGAAAACCCTCGTTTGGAATAATCTATTGAAACCATCTATATCAAGATTTTGTAATAGAATCTAAGTAAAATAGCGCGTTATTATCCTCGTTTATTTTCTTTGTTTACTTAGAGAAGACTTATTACAGCATTAGAGCATCTCTTTTTCTTTTCCCGGCACTTTGTTTCGATCGGACTATTATACTTGATCAGTTCTAACCGAATATGAATATATAGTAGTTTGTTTATAAAGCAATTAATATTGTCTAATTGGTATGACTTTAGCTTCTTGATAGCTTCTGTAAATACAGAAGAACACTTCTGAACGAGAAAGAGAGAGATAAATACGTAAAAGAAGAAGAACAAAGAAAGAAAGAAAAAGAAAGAGAATATGAGGATTTAAAAAATGCATAGACTAGTATATGTAATGGAAGACAATATACGAAGTGTTAATATGTGAAATAATAATATTGGAATTGCACAAAATAACAACAATCGATTCATATATAACTTTTGAACCATTCAGAAAACAAAACAAATTCCTTCTATAAACAAAAAAATTCCAAAGAAACCTATGAAAAGATTAATACAGAGAGTAATAAGATGTTCAATAATTCTACTTTAGTCTAGTTGTATTAGTTAATAGTTAAACAACATTCAACTAACTCTTCAAATTTTTTACTCCAAAAAGTGTTTTCAATATACTTTTTTTGATAAAACTTTATTATGTTATTTGAACAATAACCAAATAAAATATTGCCGAAAGCTGACAGCTAAAAATATTTTATCGATATCCTAAATTCTAATGGAATTTTTCTTTGTTGTTAAATGCTTAAACACTTAAAAATTGACTAACCCATTTATACACAAAATATAGTGCTTCTAAAACGAACAACACAATTGAATGTTCCCAATAGCTATAAACTTATTCTCCTGAATTAACCTTACACTAACAACATGCTCTTTATATGAGAAAAATTCTTGTGAAGAGAGAGAAAGAGAAAATGATCAAGTTGAAAACAATCATTGAGTACTAGACATTGTCATATTTACAGATCAATTATTTTAGCCATTTAGATACTTGACTGTTTTTCTCTATTATGACGATTAGTGGAGTGTATGAAAATGAAACGTTCATCTATAATGGTGTAAACACACTATTTATGAAGGTACTAGTAAAAACATTTATAAGCAGTAAGTTAATCAAATAATTTCTTCGATCATTATAAATCGTTAAAATAATATGTTTATATTGTCACACAATCAAAACATTTTTTTTATTATGTTTATTCGGCTTTGAGCAATAGGTAAAGAAAAGATATTATAATGTATAAAGACAGCTGCTGCTTAGTGTATATAACTTTCAAAGAATAATAATACATCAATCAATCGTAAGAACAAGAATATTTTAAAGTACTCACCTCGACCCGTTCTTCTTTCAATTCAATTTTCAATGCAAGTTCTAAAAAACAAAAAAAAAAAGGAAAAGAGAAAATAATGATTAAAATTGTTTAAGATAAACATTTTTTTTTTATTTCTCATACCTTCTCTCATCATTACATCAGGATAATGTGTTCGTTGAAATGCCGTTTCAAGTTGTTCTAACTGTTCTTCAGTGAATATTGTACGATGACGACGTTTTCGTTTATGATTTTGAGCTATTGTGGCAGCAGCAAAAAAATTTTGCAATTGCAATGCAGCAGGATACGCTAAAATAAAGCATTTAATTAGACTTTCATTAGTAAGTTACTATTTGATCATTGATATGAGTCTTCTCTGTCTAAAGTATAAATAAACAATAATAATCAAATTTCATTATTCACACATACTCTATAGCTTGAAGAAAAAAACCAAAAAAAATAAATCTTTATCGGTAAAAGCTGAAACAATTTTTTTTTTTTTTATTGATAAATATTTAGCACATAATATATTCGTTTATTTTGATTTGAACAAGATAAAAACGTTTCCATAATTACTAATATAGATGAATATGTCAAATATGATTCGACTGATTCCTATGTCTAGTATTGTTCAAGTCTAATAAGCGGAAAATCGTTTATAACTAGTCGATATTGTTAGATTGAAGAGAATTATTTATTATAATATGACTGACTATAGTAAAATTTCTTAGAGATATAAAATGCTAGAAATCTGTTTAGATAGATTTTAAAAGATTATGTTTCTATAAGATCACAATCCTCAATCTTTTTTTTGATGATACTACCTACACATATTTTATGCAATAAACAAACATTATCAAAAATCACTCTATTGAGAACTATCAACCAATCATAGAAAGTTGTATATACTTCTTAAATTAAAATTATGTGAATAGCATGGAAAACAAGCAAAAGATTATTTCCCGTTTTATAGACTCTCATATAAAGAACGAGTAAAAAACGTTTTTTGACACTTTATGCATGACAAAAGATAATTCATGTTGATAACAATAATATGTATAGATAGATAGAGTTTGTAAGCTTATCGTCAAACCTAAAGAGGTGACGAATCATGAAATTTAAAAAAAAGAAAGAAAAAAAAATCTTATTTTTTTGTTGTTCTATATGTGATCTTTTTTACAAACACCTCTGATAGAGAAGTGATCATTATATATCTAAAACAATGTTTAGATGAATCAGTACGCTCTTAATACTATACTGAACAATTAAACATAACTAGGTACGAATGAATAAATTATAAAAGAAATAGATTTTTTTCTTCTTATATTATACACTAAACAACTTTAAAACATAATAATATGGTCGAACACTTCGAAAAGTTGATGAAATATAGACAAAACAAGAGTTCAACTAAATAAAATTTTCAAACGTTATTATCAGATATAAAAGAGATGTTGAATCAATTATCAAGATGTTCAATAAGTATTTGATTTGAGAAACTATGATTAGTCAACAATCCTCACATGAATACTCGAGAAAAAACAAGAACGTTTATATCCTTAGTAAAACAGATATAAAGATGAGAATTTTTACTAATTACTAAAAAGGTGAACAAGTTTTTCTAATATATTCTATTTAATAAGCGCAAAGTCTGATAATTCTATGAAAAAATATTTCAATAATCATGCAATTCGATTAGGAAGAAACAATTCATTTTAATTTTTCAAAATAAATATCAAACTAATCGAGTTACTCTTTCACTCTTCTAGAACTTCATCTATTTGTCTTAGACATAAATATATAAAAAAGTTATACTTACAATAAAAATCAGCTGCAGCTTGAGCGGCGGGCGAATAATAAGGTGTTGGAAGTCGTGGTCTCGGTGCCAAAATATTATCAATTGAAAATGGATTATGAGCAGTTGTTAATGGAGCAAAAAAACCGGATGGAAATTGTTTTAGTGCTTCTGAATAATGTGGTATTTGATACATAATTATAAGGATGAATTCGTGTATGTATTGATATAACTAATAGGAAAATTCGTTCTATACGATTATACGACACAAATGCCAAATGAAAACATGAATATATATGAAAAATTTTTATTTCTCTCTTTCTTTTTATATTTGAGAAATTTTTAATGAAAAAAATATGTAATGTAAATGTTTAAAAAGTTTTGCTGATTAAAGCGTTAAAAGCTGTGAAATATTTTTGTAACTTAAAAGAAAGAAAATATTAATATTTATTTACATTACAATTCTTCTCTTCTCTCTCTTTTCTTTCTCTCTCTCACTCTTTCTTTTTCTCTCTCTCTCTCTTCCTCTTTTTTCTCTCTTTATTCACCAATCACTGCGTGTGTATCTTTACGTCTTATGACTATTTTTTAATTGTAGATTTTGTTTTATGATTATTTTAAACAAACGAGAATGTATAGATTGTGATGATTTCCATATATCTACGTAGGTGACGATGAAAAAATGATACTAATAATTATATGAAAAGAGAGTGAAGTGTAAGGTTTACATACCTATCATACTTTTTTGATACACGTACTATATGCTAGAATTGCATTCTTTTTCTTTTTTTATTCTCTTTTTTTTTCTCGTGTACAAACCAATGAGTGTCGTACTCAAAAGCAAAAAAAAAAAAGAAGAATATGAACCAATACGTTAAGCCTGATTGATTTTGATTTAAACATTGGCTGTTACACCGAGTGATTGAAATGATTAGACGGTAAAGAGAGATAGAGGATTCGACCTATTTCTAATTATTATAAATAATCAAATTTAAAATCAAAATCTAAGATAAAAAGTCTACTAGATTTAAAGTTTAATATACAAAATTTTACACTCAAAAAAAAAATATTATTTTTTCAATATTGTGAAATACTAAGCCAAGTAGTAACGTCAAAATTGTAGAAAAATCTTCTTGTGGTGACATGATTGCTTTAATACCAAATCCTATTCTTATTTTCTTTTATTCAATATTATTTTACTGTATAAATTGTTCATTTATGATGGATATTTTTAAGAAGAACAAAAACTTATCAAAAGTTGTAGAGATAATAGAAACCTGTTTTTATGTATCCATCTTTTTGTTTTTGGTTGCATGCCATTTATCATGGAAAATGGTGATCGATTCACGCAGACTGATAGTTCTATTTTCACGGTTTGCTATAGCTGCAGGAGAATGATTTGAGTGTATTTGACATGTAACAAACATTTAATTATTTTGAGAGAGTGGTTCTGCACCTATACATATAAAAAGAAAAAAGAAAAATGTTATTAAATGCTTGTAATTTTTTAATGAAAGTATTTTATGGTATATAACAAAAGATGCACATGTCTCATATAAATAATAATTTTGGATACGCTAGAATAAAAAGTGAAGAAGAAGCCAATTGCTTACATGAAAATATGAGCGTTATGATAACTACATCCTATGTATAATATATATTGAAAAAACAAATACAAATTTCTAATATTTTCTCTCTAATACATTTGTTTGTTATCACAAAGAGAGAGAGCTTCTAAAGCGTACTTCAACAAAAGATGATAGAAAATGATATAAATGCTGATATTCACGCGAATATCTCATAGATTAGTTAATTCTATAGTGTACGATAATCTTGTTAAGCCGCCCGAGTGAGACTCGAGGCGGCTTATTCTTTTTCACTACAAAAAATTCTTCTTTCTTTCTTTTTGACATACTTTTTGCTTTTAGTCAGTCACTCGTTCTCAGCTATCAGCCTGGATCGTACAGATTTGGGCAAAAAACGATTCAGAAGTAGAGCAGCTATAGATGACATCACATTTGAAGTCAACTTTTTGGATTTATAATCATCATGTGATTAGTCCTACAAAAATGAGTATATATTTTATAGAACTTAACCGTTTGCTTTATAAGATAATTAATGGTCACATAATACTTAACAGTTGATATGTACAGAAAGAGAGTCTGGATATAGGAAAAAAAAATTCTGACGGATTCTGCGCAGGTCTAAAGGATTTAATGGTTAAAAATGTTTTGAATGGTTTAATCTAAATAATTTAAATATTTTATTCGGTCGGCTTTCCAATCTGTCCGCAGGATCATCGGCATTTAGTCTATCATATGATGCATCAGGGTATTTCTTCTTTATTGTGGAACGAAACATTTACTTTGCTAACGCATTAAACGTATCTGTTGAGTGAATTTTCTTGAATTCTTTCATTTGTTTCTCTTTAACTTATTTATTATTTACTAAAAAGTAAAATTCCTTTGTAGTTACGCGTATAATAAACTTTCATATGTAATCAGTAACCAAGCATTAATAATTGTATGTATGTTGAAAAGTCTGTAAAACCAAGGGTCAAATTCAACATACAACAATGATGATTGTATTATAACAAATAATGAAGAAAAAAAAATGCCAGAGGATGTTGTAAGTGCTATTTCAAAATTCTTTTTTTTATTAAAAGTCGAGGGCTTTTTTTCTTAACAATTTTGTCTCTAAACATTTTATAAAACACATTATCAAGTACCGAAACACATTATCGAAAATAGTTAAATATTCGCGTTTTTAGAAGTATAATTTTGTTCCTTTGTATTTAGAAACAAAAAGAAACGAACAAGTCTCCCACAAATGATAGAAAAAACGAAAGAAGAAGAAAAAAAATGACTAATACACTGTTGAACACCGTTAGTCAAATTAAATTTGTTGTTCGATAACAATGTTAAACAATGGATATTATACGTTCACAAATGTTAATAGTTCTAGTTATGCAAGCGAGTGATGATATCAGTAAAAAGGAAGTTGATCTTCAAACCAAAAAAGGAAATAAAAAGAATTTCATCTATCCGATAAATTTATTTCAAAATTGTCAATGTAAAATGGTCAATCAAAAACTGATAAGTGAACAATGTATAAATTTAATTTCATTTAATTATCAACCCTATCATTAATGTTAAACGATATTGATTAATAATGATCGTTGCTTTCTAGAAACGAAACATAAGAATGACATAGCAAGTGACTTTTCAATATATCAGCATTCATTCTTTCATTACGAGATTATACTTGATTAATAAATCAGTGATTCAAAATCTTGATCATCTTTCACAATTTCATAATTCTAAAATACATACAACTACATATATTTGGTTAACTACAATAAACGAGTTTTTTGGACTAAAAAACTGATCAAAAAACCCAAAAGAGTTTTTTAACAGGTTTTTTAGGCCAAAAAACCAAAAATCGTTCGTGGTCGTTTCAAAATGAAAAACTCACGGTTTTTGGAAGAGTTTTTTGACTTTAAAAAACTCTTTAAAAAACTTTGTTAGTTTTTTCCTCGGTTTTTCAAGATGACCAAAAAACTCTGTTGGTTTTATGACGACGAAGATTTTTAGTTTTTTGGCCTAAAAAACCCGTTAAAAAACTCTTTTATTGTAGTTTATTAATCTACAACTTTTTTTTAGAGTGTGGTTTCAACGTTTCACACATACGAAGATTCATTCATAAGACCGCTCCGGTCATTCATTGAGAACGAGTTGACGCTGTTTTGCGCATTTCTCGTCACTGTCATTCTGTTGCCTCCACTTGGCTCACAGCTCGAAGCAGCAGGCACATAAAGTTAAAGAGAAGGCTTCGTTCTCAGATATATTTTTACATTTTATTTTGAGCGCCTTGTGCTTAAAGCAGTTAAACAATTTCTGTGATTCTGAAAAAAGAATGCCGTTGCTTAAGGTTGTACTCCAGCTCAACTCTTATATCATTGTTAGAAAGCCCAGGCTCTAGCGGAGGAGAATAGGCGGAGCATAAAATTGAAGTCGTTTAAAGAAATTTTATTAATATATTGCATCAGAATGAAGATTTCTAATTAATGTTGTTTTGTAAAGAAAAACGCGCTGAATCCAGTCGTAAAACCTTTCCATAGAGGGTAGTGTGCAAGTAAACAACCTAAAAGGATTTCTGCTCTTGATGCTTCTTTCTAAAGTTATGAATATTTTAAATATAAAGTATAATATTGTTATGACAAACATTTTAATAAAACTCTTCTGAATTTATTTAAACATCCGAGCTTTCGATCAGAACTTAGAATGCACATTCTAATGTGTTATTATGGATTTTCCTTTCTTCTTCTTTCGTTCTTTTTAAGTATTTTGAATTTTTCCAAATTTCGTTCTGCATGGATTTTTATATACATACTACTTCTTTTCTTTTTATCATTCACTCTTGAAAATGATCTAATTCTGATCGAAAATTCGAGCGTTTAAATAAATTCAGAAAAATTTTATTAAAATGTTTTTCATAACAATATTATCAAGCGGGAAACAGCGATTTCGGTATGTAACCAGAATTTTGGTACTCTTCCAACATGACTGTTTGTTCGAATCTATCGATGAATTTCCTTCGCTTTGTTTTTCTGGAAAAATAGATAAAAATCGCCCAAATAAACTTCTTGTAATAGTTTTCGGTACTGGAAACTTCTGGACTAAAATATCTAAAGCAATATAATAAACAAGTAGTGGATAGATCATCTAATATTAAGAAATTTACAGCTCGCTCGGAAACATCAGGACGGGTTGGAAACTTCGAGATAATATTAGTTTTATCTGTTTAACGTAATTGTATGATCAGAAGAAATTGAAAACAATGTTTCTGTGCGAAAGTTTTCTGAAAAACCTTTTGAAAAACCATATGGTTTTAGAATCTTTTTTTCTAGATTTTTGTATAAATAGGGTATAGAATAGCTTGACTTTCATACGTTCTGAAGTTTCCAACTCGTTCTGATGTTTCTGACTGAGCTGTGAATTTTTTAATATTACCCAGGTCAAAGAATCTTACTGTAAGATTTTATAAGATTTTTGTACGATTCCGTCGGATTTCGTAAGATTCGTATAAGAATTTGTAAGATTCTGTAAGAAACCTAGAAACTGATTCTTGATGTAAAATCTTATAGTAAGATTTCGTCAGATTTCGTAAGATTATTGTATGATTTTTATAAAACTTTATAAGATCGTGTAAGATCCTGATCTGATTTTTTGACCTGGGTAGGTGAAAACAGCGTGGTAACCCTAATTTTCATAAAACTCGGTTTTCTCCTTGTTCTTGTGCTCTACTCTAAAACTAAACATTGCCATCAGATTCAGCGTGGCTGATTACGTATGTTCTATGCAACGCCAAGCCTACCTAAAGTCACCTGATACCAGTCATGGGACTCCAAGAAAATGCGGATAGAAGATACTCTTACAAACAGGATGTTTTCTTCTGTACTTCAGTGGAAAGAGCATAAAAGACTGAACAAAATGCACATCTCAGCTATGTATACCTTTTAAACACAAACTCAATTGGTATTTGGGTATGTGAGTAGTATGTGTGCCGTATTTTTTTCGATATTAATACCGCTGTTTCCCCGTTGAGTATTATACTTTATATTTAAAACTTTATTTCCAACTGCTCATTCAAATAATTTTTTATGAATATTTCTTATTCACTTAAGGAAGGAGATACGGTTACACTAGAATTTTGGCATGTCGATCAAAACAAAGAATTAAGAGGGTTAAAATGTTTTCGTTATTGTGCTAGTGGTCTGCTAATAGCACAAAAATATTGAAGCCTTCAACTCATATATATATTGATTAAATAAATTTTTACTCTCATAAGGAAAACCTAGTTGTCCGAAGCTGTTCTTATTTGTTCTGATTCACATTTCTTTTGTGCCCAATAGACCACACATGTCTCTGTATTTGTTTCCTCTACTATGATCGTTTTGAAATATGGAAAAAATACATATCTGATTAGCTGGTCTCATGTGCGCGTTATCCCATATGTGGGAGAAAAAAAAGAAAACTAGAGTTCTACCCGGGACAAGCCAAGATAGAGAAGTCAGTTGGTTGCAGCCAACTGTAGGTGATGCATATGCTAATTAGTAGATGAACGAGAAGAAGAGTTTACCATGCCAACCACCTGAGTGAAAAGCAATAAGTCATACCACCTACAGCTGGCTGCAGTCAGTCGACTCCTCTATCCGAACTTGTCCCGGATGAAACTCTAATTTTCTTTTCGTTTCTTTTTCCCCAAATATGAGAAAACATGACTAGTTGATACTTTTCAGTGGGACTAATATAAAAATTTTACATAAAACAAAAGCGAATTATTCTGCAGTTTGGTACAAATAACTATAGTAGCGTGCTTACTTATATTATAATATATAATTCTAAAAAAGTTAATTTTTAAAATTTTTATTAAATTTTTTTAAAAAATTTAAAAGTCTTATAAAAAATCTTTTGCTTATTAAATTATTAAAGTAAAATATTTCTTATAATATATGAGTGTGCCTGAATAAAGTTACGATTGCGAAGAACAAAATTTTTTTCTCTTAGTAGAGAAATAATAAAATAAAATAAATTCATCAGATTCATTAAATCAAATTTACTAATTTTTTTACTGGTTCTAAACTTGGAATATTGTTCACAAACAAGGTGAGTTCATAGGTAATCGACAATCGGGCATCTAATGAACCCATGCTCGACATCGTCAGAGAATTTTTCTGCAATCTACAGAGAGCTTTTTCAGAAATAGTGGGATGAAAATATTGGAATAAATGTGGTACAATGGATTTTCATAGAAAATCAACCATGGCGGATCCAGTGGCAAATCTCTATGTTCAAAACTCCTGAATCTCTAAAAGAACCTTTTTGGCAACATTGATATTTGATACTCGAAAGCGAGCATTGATAGGAAATTGAATATTTTGTTAGAACTTCATATTTCAATAAACCCTGAACGGTTTTCTGGAGATCTCCTGGAGATCCTTCGGTGGCTCATGAAGGCCCTCTGAAGATCTCAAGAATATACCCATTGGATGCACCATAGTTGATTAACTATCAATCCACTTATTCTGCCCATAATATTTGACGCTTTATAGCAAACTACAAATTGGATTAAAATTCGAAGGAACACGGGTTCTTAATTGGTCTAAATAAAAAAGACAGGAAAATTTTTTAATTTCTGATTGTAATTGGACTACTACTTTGGACTACTACAATAGTAATATATGATGCTAAAGGACGGGGTACAATAAGAACAAGGATCGGCCCCATTTCAGATCTTCTCGAAAGGTATCTAGAATGAAACAGCATACAATTTTATGGGGTTCTACACCCTTGGTTCCGCTTCGAACCTCATATCTGTCAGAAAACTGATCAACTTTGAACAATAACTCCGCGAGCCCATTCCGAGGTGTTTTTCGTAATTTTCTCAGAACACAACAAGTTTGAAGAAGGGAACTCCTATATACTATTCGATGTAGCTTTAAACGGCGAACAAGATGCTGGCCACATTTCTAGGATGTTGTGCCGAATGCTATAGAAAATACGATACAGGTCGAAACTTCGGCATTAAAGCGAATGGGTTTATATTCGTAATGTTAAACAGCCTGTAACTCGGTCGTCCGAGATCGTGGAAACGTTCCCAACATCTCATTTTGTGGAGAATTGAAGGAGCTATCCAATGATATGATTGGAAAACTTCGGAAAGAAATTTTCAGGTCACTAGGTATTCTAGAAAACCGAGTTTTTCAGACATCTGTCTCAAGACCCCGAGGCCTAGCATAACATTTCTTCATCGAAAGATATAGAACTCGACGCGCTCTTTCATTTGAGACCAACTTCAGGGTTCTACGTTAGGAAATGTGGTCAGCAGGCGTTCTACAATTTAGGCCAAATCCGCCAGAAAATGCAAGTTTTCGCTGCGAGGGTAAAATGGCTATAATTTTTTTTTAACAAGGCTAGAGACTTGCGAGTTTCACCATTCGGTTCAGCTTGCTGAGTTCTATAATATGAGACAGGTCTCGTCACTGACATCAAAGATCTATGTAAATGGTGGTAGGTTTTATATCGATCGACCCTATCTGCCGATGCCGAAAACATCACTCTTTAGTAGCAATATCCCAAAAAAGTGAGTACTCGCATTTCCAACTAGAACTGAGTTACCCACCATTTTGTAGAGTTTTGAAAGAGCTTTTTTTCGATATATAATATAAACCACAACCTAGGTTCTTTCATGGTAAAAGCAATAGAAATATTATCGTTGGCTATGCTGAAAAGACTGCCTTTTAACACTAATATGGTAAAAACGTGGGTGTTGGCGGTGTACATAACAATTGAGAAATAGACAGTTTTGTTCGCCGTTTAAAGCTACATCGAATAGTATATAGGAGTTCCCTTCTTCAAACTTGTTGTGTTCTGAGAAAATTACGAAAAACACCTCGGAATGGGCTCGCGGAGTTATTGTTCAAAGTTGATCAGTTTTCTGACAGATATGAGGTTCGAAGCGGAACCAAGGGTGTAGAACCCCATAAAATTGTATGCTCTTTCATTCTAGATACCTTTCGAGAAGATCTGAAATGGGGCCGATCCTCGTTCTTATTGCACCCCGTCCTTGGAAAGAAAGTCATGTTGTATATCAAAAATTATAAGTAGTCCTACTGAGAAGTGTAAACGAGTCATGTGTGGTCTATTGGACACAAAAGAAATGTGAATCAGAACAAACAAGAACAGCTTCGGACAACTAGGTTTTCCTTATGAGAGTAAAAATTCATTTCATCAACATATACCCAGAGAAAAGTAAGATGGTGAACAATCATTGGTAGTCATATTATGCCAAACGGATGAGGGTAAAAGTGTGATCAATGCAAACTTGGTTTTTGCATGTCATTAGTGTAGTGGAAGTCTCAATTGTCAACTGAAAATTGAACAATAAAATCGCCTTGTCGAAAAGACGTGTTCGATTAGTAGCAGAACTATTAAAGTCGAACGTTTACATGTAATAGAAGTATTCTACAAACCTAACCTATATTATCAGTGTCATTTGTACTTTCATAGTTATCTGTACACGGATAACGTAGAATATTTTTTGGTATATGTAATATTAACGATTTGCGTTTTACTTCTTCAGCTCTAAATATAAACGGATCAAACCAACACATTCTTTTAGAGAAATTATAACAAACAATTTTACTTTTTTAAAAGTCGTTTGGGTATTATAAGTTTTACACCATCAATCACTGGAAATGTTTCATTATTCAAACATTTTCCATACACAGACACTATACTTTTTGACTAAAATATTACACAAAAAAAACAGTTTAACTTTGTACGCTTGATTAGACAAGAAAATTTAACCTCTGTAACTGCAATCGAACAATTATTACTGTTAATATCGTTACTGCTTTCAATTGAAGATGTCAATGATAATGAATCATCGTTTATACTCAATTGTGAACACGATTCCGTACTATATTTTTTCTTTAATGAATTCATTGAGCGTAATGAGAGAGATGGTGAGTTGGGTGGAAGAGTAGTATCAAACGATTCGCTATGACGATAACGAGCTTCATTACGTTTCACTCGTCGTAATTGTTCTTGTAAACGACGACGTTCACGCCGAAGTGATTCTCTTTCAACTTCATCCAATGCATAATATTGTCGTCTAAAAGTTTTGCTCTGGTCATAAAATTCTTTATCTATAGGCAATGAAAACACTTACATGTAACAATCATCTTTCGTATTACGAATTTTTATGTAAGCTTGAATTATTGAATCTTTTCGGACTAATTCAATTGTCTGAAAATCTTGTCCATTTTCATTTCGATAGCTTCGAGTAATTTTCAATAGTTTCCGTTTCTTAAAGGATATTTTATATATTCTTAGCGGCAAGAAGCAGAACTGTGATGAGTGTTACCTCATTATTCCTGTTACAGATTTTCAGCCGTTTTTCCCTAGCGGACTTATTTGAAAAATTTCTATTAGCTAGGATTTCCTGCAGAAGTTTATAGTAAAGTTTTTTGTTCTATTTGAGGTGGTTCTATCTATTTATTCTGAATATGTTTGATTATGTACTCCAATGCAGGTTTTTTTCTAACCTTATTGATCTGATTAAGATTTTTCGACGTCTGTTCTTCTTCTTCTTCTTTCTGTTTATTCCCTTTCAAGTTCGCAAAATTCTTTAAAATGTCTTTGAATTTAAGGTGATGTAATTCTCTCCGTTCATGATTAAATCGTGTTTGTTCTTTTGGCGAGCATAAAAGATTTTTCAATGTTTCTCCCATTTCTTTCATTTCAGCATCCTCTTCTGATGTATCATCATCTGTTTGTTGTAAATTTTGACAAGATAATGTTCTATGTAGAAGAGTAAAAATGTTACGATACAATTAAAAGAGTTCCCAAACAAACAAACCGATTTTGTAGTTCAAATTGTCGTTGACAATCTTCTCGATACTTTTCTAAATGTTGAAGATGAATATGGCGAGCACCTCGAGCAAACTTAACTATTCCTATGGAAAGAAAATACTTTGGGATTAGGTTTTTTCATGTTTGAATAACTTTTGTTGGATATCTTACCTCCACCAATACCTTCTTTAGCCTTTTGTGTGGAAAGTGTTCTAACTAAGTCAACAATTTCCCATCGGGTCAATGATTGTATTATATTTTCAGCTATACCAAATTTCAAAAGTAATTTTCGAGCATCTTTCAATTGTAATCTTCGAAGATCAGCATCTGTTCCAGTGACAGCGCCTCGTAAACGTTTTGTATCAGCACTGCCCTAATGAAGAAAACTTATTTATATAGTTTACTTTTAATAACTATACAAGTGCAAACTTTTGTTTTGTGAATGCTTTTGGAAGGTACCCGAACGTATGAAAAACCCTCATTACAGCCAGTTGGATCTATAATGGAAGAAATTGTAAATCAAGAATTAAACAATCAAGTGTTCACCTCCAACACCATAGATTTGTAAAAAACATTTTCCTCTAACAGCATCGATATAGGCTTTAGACGTGTTCCATGGAGCACAGATTATCTTAATGAAAAAAATACATTCGAAAAAAAGATTCGAACTCGTATAAGATTAAAACATTTACTTCATCATCAAGTTTCGCTTGATTATTATCATCATCTTCCATGGCAATTAAACACTTATCACGAAAACCAGCATCTTTTAATCGTTGTTCAGCTGCTGAACAAAGATAAATTAAACAACATTTTTCAGGAGTAACCATTTCTCGAATCTGAAATAATTACATATTATATCATCTTATTCTGTTTATCGTCAAATTTCTTAAACTTCTTACTTCATCTTCCGATGGTAAACGAAAATCACGACGAATGATCCAACTATTTGAATCTTCACCTATAAAACAATTCTAATATTTAATCTTAATAACAAAATAGCATTGATTAGCATTGCCTACCAGCTCGTCGAAAATCCGAACATAATTTAAGACGTTTTCTTATACTACTTTCAGCTAGACGAGGAAATGCTTTCTTTACGTCTTCAATGCGAATACGACGTGGTTCTTCGTTACTTTTCGCAAAAGATTTATAAATGTAGACCTAATATATTGAATTCATCATCTATACTAACAATACTATTATACATCATTTATTTTAATCTATGGTTACCTGGAGTAATTCTCGTTGCAATGTACCAACACGTTTCGAATTTGGTACTGGTATTTCAATTAATGGACATTCTTGACCAATGGTGAATATTGTTGAAACATTACGAATAAAATAGCTATCACCATTTTGTATAATTAAAAAATCTGTTTTTTCTAAATTGTGATTATAAATTGGAGCACGAAACATATTGTTCTCAATAGCCTAAGAAAACGAAGAAGAGCAATTTTGATAATAAGAAATTAATGAAAGAAAAAATCTCTTTTTCTTGCTTGTATTCCTAAATTTCGGGGAAGTGACCATAAAAATGGGCTTGTGTGCGTAAAGACTATTTCTCCATAGTCAACTTCAATCGATGCTTTGGCTTTGAAATGTTCCTACAGGAAAGACAATCTATAATTAAGAGTATTGATTATAAAAGATTCAATTACATACCGGTCGAACGTACGTTCTAATTTTTGTGGCCATTCCCGTTTGATTCAAAAATGGTGGATATTGTTCACTATATTCCATTAAAATAATTTCACCATCAATTCCGGTTAAATCCCAAATGGAACGCATTGAGAATGTTAAACCACATCCGGTTAATAATAGTTCTTTTTTACGTTCCTAAAATTGTAAAACGATTCATCATTATTTCGTATTTTTGAAAGATTTTCCGCTATCTCTATAAATACATTATCTGTGTCTGCAATTTGTTGTGCTAACGATTGAACACATGTCCACGTCTGATATGTTCCTTTAAATGGTAATAGTGATCGATGAAAATATCGCAATTCATGTGCAGTCATATGAGTAGGAAATAGTATTTCATCCAGATTTGTTGCTGGTAGACTATGCTATTGAATAAAATAAATAGCAGAACTGTTGCAATATAGATAACAAAAACTTTTCTGCATCAAACTACCTGTAACAAACTCATACGTCTCTTCAAAAACTGCTCATTATTAACACTATTCTGTTCATAGAATTGATCATTACTTAAATTCCAGATGTTCGTATTTGTTTCTTTGTTATTTTCTTCACATTTATCTTCGTTATCATCGGATAACACTAATCCGGCACTAGCTAATACAGATTTTGTTGTATTTACACGTCCCTCCTGTAAATGAAAGTGAAAAATAATACTATTAAGATTTTATATACGCTCTCTTAATCTACCATCATCAAAAAAAAAAAGTGTTAATCTCAGTTCTAGTTTTCAAAGAGAAATATTGGCTAGCATAATAGATTCATTTGAACGATGGTACATGAGATATATGCTATATCTAAATATCGTTACCTTCTTTGTTTTTAATTGGTTGGAATTGATCGATTTTTCTTTTCGAGGCTGATTCGAAATTGTTTCATTTGGTAGTAAGTCACAGGTACTTATTTCATCCAACAAAAATTTTGGTTTATACTATAAAAATCAAAAATTAAATCAACATATCGATTTCGGTAATAAAAGTTTAGCTCATAATTAAAATTACATTCAGATCAAATAGCATATTTTGTTCTGACTGTAAATTCTCAAGTAATACGGTACTGTTGAACGGAAATATTGAATACCAATTTTCTGGCCGTGCATGTTCATCTGAAAAATGTTTCATCTATATACAATAAAACATGTGACAAATCGCCTATAGTACGTACCAAAACAAATATTTTCCAGAAAATCAACATTACGCCCTTTAAAAATAACATGTTTTACTGCTTACTAATGTTTTGCATTTAATTTTCGTCTTACCAACTATCATACGTTGAAATGTAGCTAATGAACGATGATTTCTGGTGGGAATCCAGCCAGCTTCTAATGATTGAATGTTTCTTAAATTTAAACAGGATGATGGTGAATCGTACAAAATATCATTTTCCCATTCTCTATATTGCACAGGAAATACGTAAGGCTGCATCATATTCTCAAACTAATTAACGAGAGAATACAATTTTTTTCATGTTACTGTGACACAAGAGTACTGACGCAGTTTGTGTTATATGATTGCATTGATATTTTGTTGTCCATATCTTTTGTAGAACATTTTAGAAAAATATCACTCAGTACAATTTCATCCGGTTGAGACAGATATTCATTCTAAATAAATATAAAGATCAATATTTTCGAGTAACCGCTTTTTCTTTTTAGCTTATGTCTTACTAATTCGTTTACAGTTGTCTCAGAATTGTTTGGTGAACGCGTTTGTACATCTTTTCCTGACACCTAAAGAGAAAGATAGTGGAATACGAATAGACTTGAAAACTAACACTTACATCATTAATATGAGCCGCCTGGTTATTGGTTGCGTCTTGATAGCTCGCCTAAACAAAAGAGTAGGCATTGTGTCGCATTATGATTTCCAGACTTGTATTGTTGTCCTCGTTCAAAGTAAGCTTTAACTTTTCTATCATCTTTTAAAACATCCGAAATCAGCGTTTAGTACAATAATTTATAACTATTGAAATCTGTGTTATGACGAGCAAAGGCACAGTCAAGTCTTCTGATCAGAGCTGAAAAAACCTTCGAAAAATTTCCGCTGTTGAAAAGACTGTTCAAGTGCTTTGAAATAATTAAAGCGCGATATCTTAGATACAGAGCTGGGTCGAGCGGGAGCAACCGGGGTGAGACCTGTGTAATAATCGAAAATTTGACGATAAAAATGAACAGTTGCTCAAGCGAAAAAAATTTTTGTACTAGCTCGGATCCAAAAAAATGATGACCGAATTCCTCAATCCTGGGGCCTCGGATCACGGTGCTCAGATAGTCAAGACATTAAGGGCCCCCCCCCTCCCTTAGAAATGGTCATTTTCGGTCAAAATATCGGTTTTGAGATAAGCACATGGGAAGATAGTCTGCAGTCTCCTTTCAGAATCTGTATCGCTTTTAGTGACAAAAGTGATTTTTCCCGGGTTTTGAGCAAGTTTTCTAGGAGCCTCAAAAAACTGAATCATCAAATAATAGCTTTTTCCTGGATACTAATGCAATTAAAATTTTTCTACACACACAGATCTGTAGAGCAAACGTTTCTGATCAGAATAAGACCTCGCACAACTCTGTATGACTCTGCACCAAAAAGTTAGAGGCATTTTCCTAGAAAATCTAAAACTGAGTATTTCATACAGCATTTAATACAGCGTTTTCTCTATATAGGAGTTACACCTGAAGTATTTCCCAAGATTTTTTATAGCGGTTTGTCATAGAGAATTTATTCTTTTTTTGTTTCAAAGAGAAGAAGAAACTACATCGTCTGACCGGCGCCGATTTTTGAATTAGGTCTTAGTTTTTTATCAAATTAACCCTTTGGCTCCCGGTGACGTATAAATACGTCTAGTTGCAATTATTGCATGATCATAATAGCTAGAATAAATTTGAAAAAAGATTTGAATAGCTGGAAGAATTTCCGATCTCAGGTGGTGCATACAAAGGCTCCATCAAAACTCCTAAAATCAGGGTCTCTGGAAAACTCAAATCTCAGAAAACCAAGTCCTAGAGTTCAAGCCAGAAATTCTTTGCAAATAAGTCTGTCGTGTAGAGCAAACATTTCTGAAGAAAATGGGACGTCTCCGAGCTGTTTATGACATTTTCTCATGGAGCAGCATTCAATTTACGGAAAGCCCCATAGCAGCAAAACTAACGGAAAAACAAGAAGATACCTCCTTAGGGCCT
>CAJNOQ010002333.1:0-24898 GCA_905250885.1 Didymodactylos carnosus | reverse complement strand
AAAAATGTCACAGTATCGATCATAATCCTGAATTTATCAGCAGAAATCCATGTTTTGAAGTCAGCCAATCAGCGTCGTTCAGCAATTCAGCATTCAGTAAAAAAATTCAGCGTTTTAGTATTACCCACCTACAACCAGAATAGCAATGAAAAGTTACAACCAATTTTAAATTGGGGAAGTTATCGAAGGATCGGTCACTTTGGACAAGACTATAAAGTCCTTTTTTTTTGTTTTTTAATCTGAAGTTCGTAGTATTGAAACGTCCGACACAAGCTACAAATAAAAAGTTCAGATTGCAGAAGGCGATAAGCCCGGAGGAGTTTTGCAAGTTTTTTTATTCTGTATATCCTTATCTTTTCAATGTCGGTTTCAAATCAGATTTCCAATTCCATCTATGTAAAAATTTTATTCTGTGCAATTCGCCTCTTTAAATTTGGGAAGAAATGATCAAAAGTAGTTGTACTTTATACGGCAGAACTTCTGAGGATTTTTAATATTTAGTCTTTATCCTTTCTCACATTTCAAAAAATGGACGAAAGTTCCATTAGAGTCTGAAGGATGACATGAACTGTATTTGATTTCGTAGTGAAAGAGGAGGATAAAACTTCTTAAATGAATATCTACTCAACTTCAACGATAGTTAGTGTTCATACAACACTAACTCTCGTTGAAGTTGAGTGAGTGATTATTGATTCACGAAAAGTGAGAATCATCAAAGGTCCCCGACCTATGATAACAGTGACTCGACCCAAACAACAACAAAAAGAAACGATAAATAGAAAAATAAAAAGTAAAACGAGTGTATGAAGCAGAGAGAGAGAAAAGAAAGGATAAAAACAAAATAAAAGTAAC
This sequence comes from Didymodactylos carnosus, assembly GCA_905250885.1. Lineage (NCBI taxonomy): Eukaryota > Metazoa > Rotifera > Eurotatoria > Philodinida > Philodinidae > Didymodactylos > Didymodactylos carnosus. Next base: position 24,046 of record CAJNOQ010002333.1, on the reverse strand, counting down.
AGTACTGGGTTTGTTTTTAACATTACCTATGGCTATGTTCTATTGTAAAGATGTTGAGATAAAGTTATTTTAAATGACAATAAAAAGGAAGAACTAATGACTGATTCTGGAAGATTATTCCAGTCAGTGACAGTTGAGTGAAAGAAGGAAGACGAAACTGTTTGTAGAGAATAATCGTTTACAGGAAATGGAATACGAACTTTGAATAAAATTATTGGCGGAAAATTCAAGGCGATATCATAAAAATAATATTAACAGGAAAACATAAATAAAAAATATTGAGAAAAGCTTAACATCAGTGTTTGAGTATTGTTCCTTTTCTTTCGTTGAAATTATCCAGTCGACTAATATGTCTGACATATTTGTTGGTTTTCTAAGCAATATTTTGTTTATTTGTTTAGATGTCTGATTTGCTATCATCTTCTACTCAACGTTTAACTCGTCAGAAAGAGTCCACATTACGTGGCTCTTATATCATTGATGATTCGCAACGTCTACGTCGTCATCAAAAACTTTTAGAAACGTTAGAACAAGATAATTTTCAAGAGGATCCATTAGCTCAACTCGATTCACATAGTCCACATTCATCAACATTGCAAGGAGCATCATCTCGTCTGTCGAAAGGACTCGTATTAGAAGATGAAAACAATTCATTGACACCAGCAGATTCAACGGTAAGTGTAAAAGGAGAAAAGCATTAGAATAGATATTTTACTATTGAAACTGCCCTGAATGAATTTAGCCTAATAGTGTTTGAGCCCCTTATAACGTGTACTATTCAGGTTGGTTTATCTCGTAGCAATTATTATCTAAAGATATTAAGGATAGAAGTAGTTCTTAATTCATTAAAAATGTAACGAAAAGTGACGCATAGAAGTAGTTTTCTGTTCGAAAGATTGATGCATGTCTACGGTACAGTGTTTTGCATGTTCTATTTCTATTTTCAGACCACTCCTAGTCAACGTGGACCAAAACGTCGCAAATTACAATTAAAATATGATGTATTTAAAACTAGATTTCGTAAAAACTTGCAAACTCTATTAGATGAAGAACAAAAATTATCAACCGATGATTCGAAAATAAATTATTTCTCTATTCAAGCTCAACCATCCAGATATCCACCTGTGAAGCTTTGCAGTGTATGCGGTTTCTTTTCAAAATATACATGTAAAACATGTGGACAATTATATTGTTCACTGAAATGTTTAGATATTCATAAAGATACACGATGTTTAAAATTTGTTGGTTAAAGAAGAAATTTGTTGTTCTGTAGTTCATTTTCATATATTGTGATTATTCATAAAAAATACGATTTTTTTTGTGAATTTTTTTGTTATTGTAAAGAAGTAATCTATAATTTTGATGTTTTAGCTTGTTATTTTTACAGGCTTAGTAAGATTGTTTCTTTTGTGTGTTGGCTGTTCTCATGCTCTTTCAACTTGCATAATGTGTTTCATATATGCACAGGAAGTACTTCGTTTCAGGAACAAGGAACATTTTCCTTCTTTAAAATGTTGGTATTTTTTCTCGCTTTTCCTTTGTGATAAACGGATCTACTATTCTTTGTTGTTGCTATTTTTTGTGCTCAAATAGGTTTCTCTTCATCTTACGTCTGAACTATTTTAGGAAACAGTAAGAGATGTGTCAATTTTTTGAACGTTAGTTGAGTATTATCTCCAAAATCTTTTATGCTTATGTGAGACACATGTTTTTTTTAGTGCTGATTATTTTTTCTGAATGTTATAGACCCTTAATTAACGAACTGATGATGAATCTTAGCATTTCTACACTGATAATCGGTACTCGGTTCAATTTGTTGATATTTATTCTTATTCTGCAGATATTGTCTGATTGTTTAAAAGAAAATGTCGCAAACTCATACAATATTATTATTGCAATCGACAACTAAATTAGATTCACGTACATATAGTGATTATGAAACGGTTGATGAATGTTTAGACGGTAAGTGTCCAATTGAATTATCATTTATTTTTACTTCAGTTTGAAAAATAAAGTAACATCTCTTAATAATTCACACTGATCTATTAATATGTTTTGCTCATAACAGAATTACTTTGATAGTATTATTTTTTTTTAGGCATATGTAAAGTATTTGAAGAACATTTAAAAAAGCGTAATCCAATGTCACCATCAATAACATATGATATATCGGAATTATTTGATTTTATTGATCAATTAGCCGATTTGTCATGCTTATGTTTACAAAAAGCAACCGGCACATATAAACCACATAATAAAGAATGGATTAAACAAGAAATATTTCAGTTGCTAAGAAAACAAGCTGCTGGTGCAAAATAAAAGGTGTATATTGACTGCTTTGGTGTGCAAACAATAAACAAAAGTTTATTACTATCGTTTTCTGGTTTTTTCGTTTAACGAAAATTCTAATAGAATTCTTTGTTTCATCTAATGTATAATTATTTATGTAAAGACAAGTGTGTTTTTTTTGTGCTTTGTGTTTGAACAAATAGCATTAATAGTAGACGTTTGAGTTGTAGAAATTGTTTATTTATACATGGTAGGTTAATTACAATTATCAGTCGGTATGACAGCTACTGTTACCTTTTTTTTAATGGAAACTACATTGAATGTGTCTCATTAAAGGTTTTGCTAATATAGCATCTCATGAAGATAGCAGTACAGTTGAAATACGTGCACACTAAAACAAAGAAGAAAAATATCAATGACATTTAGAAAGGATGCAAGGCAAGGGAAAATCGTTTTTAATATCTCCAAACTATTTTTTATCTACAGTTTAATAAGTTATACTTTACGTAAGTTTATGCTTACGAGTGGAGAAAAATCATGGAAAGAGCCCGACACTTTGATGTAGATAATGTACGTCACACATGTGAGAAAAGTCATCTCATAATTTTCATTTTGTCCAACGAAAATGTCGTGATTTTCCCGTACTTGTTCTTCTAAATCTACGCTGTCTTTCAATATAATACGTGCGCCGAACATCCATAGATAGCTTGTGAAGAAAAGATGAAGTCAAAAAGACATTTAAAATACTTACTGTGATATTGAAACATTTGTTATAAAGTATATGAACGTTAGAGGAAATATTTTCTATTGAAGCAAAATGAAATTATCGTTTTCGTCATTGCAATGGATCAATTTTTTGTTATTCAGAAGTAAATCAAACGTAGAAACTCTTTTCGATCAAATTCAACTAGTTATTTTTAATGGTGCAGATTTTTTAGACACTATTCGGACGAGTTCTTATTCCTATCAAGTCTCCGAAGCATGGAGATTATTTTACTGATATGTGCAACATCTAAACACGTTTTTCGAGAAACTATACCCGCTCACGAACAATTTGACGTAACGATCGGTGTCCTTCAGGAAGACACCCTGGTACCTTTCATCTTCATCATCGTGATCGACTACGTCATGTAGAATGCTGAGGTGGACCACGCGAACGAAGAGGGCGAGCATGGCTTCGTCACCAACCTGCGATAGTCCAACCGACACAAAACAACAGCAATAAACGACCTCGACTTCGCCGACGACATAGCTCTCCTAGAAAGTACACGCGAAAGCTCAAGCGCAGCTCATTTCAACATGAACCGAGTCATGGCAAGCGCAAGCGAGGTAGCTCCCATCTAATATATCGCGATTACATTGCGAGGCTAATTAACAACGATATGCCCCGATCGGTCGACCAGATCAGAAATTCTGCCACGAACAGAGAATTTGGTCCAAGATTGTTGTCGCCTGCAAACCTCGATTGTTGGCAGCCGAATGATGATGATGACCCGCTCAAGGTACTAGGGTTGTATTGAAAATGATCTTCGTCACTTCTTTACAAATATGAATGTATATCACTGTCGTTGTTAATATTAACTAATATAAAATACACGAAAAAATAGGCGCGATGCTCTGCGCTCTATAGTATTGAATAATAAAAATGTCCGATAAAAGAGTAATGGGCTCAAGGATATATCCTCCATCTTTTTTGTAAACACTTTCGATTTGAAAACTGTTGAAAAATCATTCTCTGATACCGAGTTAAAACTTTTATTGATTTGTGACTTTTTTCAAAGTACTAATGATACAATGTAGTTCAAAGTACCAAAAGACGAAATTATTTTGATTATTAAAAGGTTTCTAAAGATGTTTTCGGAATTATGTGGGTTACTATATGCTCTTAATAATTAATACTTCTCGATCTAGGACACGTCAGTACAAATCTTCTTCGGCTTTTTCACAAAATCATCTACCTTATCGATGAACAAAGTATGAGCGAAAACAGTCTTGATCACTAGGAGAAATTCCACTGTAAGAACGTACCAATTACCACCAGTGGTGTTAGCCAAATATTTAATTCTGCGCATGTAAGAAATGAGACCGTTTTGAATTCTATTTCTATCTCAATGAAGGTCCTTCCGTGTTTCTTACAAGTTTTTAAGTAATTTTTTGTACTATTTGACGTGGAAGCATTTGTTTCAAGCCGATCCACGTGCTTACGAGCGAACCATTTAAAAGCATTTTAATCCTGTTCTAATTACTCAATCTGCCTCTTCATGCATAGATAAATAAATTTTGAATGCTCATTTCAATTCTTTTTATATCGCGCCAAGGCAAGTAAACTTCTCTCTCTTACTCATTTTTCTATTACAGTTAAATTATTTGAACATGATTCCGTATTTATTGCGTATGAAGACTGGCTGCGAAACATTTAACAAAACAAACGAGTGTGCACAGAATGAAAATGGAAAAAGTGAAATATCGATATTTTTCAAGGGTGATCGAGGTTTAACACAAACAATATCGATACCATTAAAAGAGTTAGATCAACAAAATAATGATATTTATAAAAAATCTGTTGAACTTTTTGATGTTGGAACGGTAAATGCGATTGACTTTCATTGAGAATACGTATTTATCCTAACCATCTCGTCCACTTTTGCATGAAAAAAAAAGCATGAAATAAATTTGCATGAAACAAAAAAAGATTCTAAATTAGCTAAAAAGTAATTAAAAAAGTTAGCAAAGCTCAATATTTTGATCACTTCATGTACTATGGATGGCGCGTATAATAAACAGAAATTATTCTGTGGGCAAAAGGTAACTGATCTCTTTGTTAAATATTTCTTCATCTGTTTTAGATCACATTAGCTCGAATAAAGATTAACAGTGAGGCAAGATGGAAAGTAAATTGGATTGAATTAGTTGAAGAAAATGAGAAGAAAGATATATTGAAGTGAAAGAAACGATAGATAGGGATACAAAACATTAGGAAAAGAATAGTTTTCATTTAGTTTTCCTGTTCATCGTTGGCTTGATACAAATTATGGACAAACAATTGATGTTATGGTTAGAGAAGGACCAGTTAATCTAGGTACGTAACCCCTCAAAAGGGATATTAAAATTTGATATTTGAAAAACAAATCGCACTATAAGAATTCTGTGATATTCAAGTAGAAAGTTTGAGAAACTATTTCATAATGAGATGATACTTACGGTTGTCTATATCTTTAGCTCCAAAATATACAATAATCATTCGAACAGGTTCAATTAGTAGTTGTAGGAATGCTTACATTCGTGTGGCATTAGTAGGTGATAGTGCATCAACCATACCATTTGATTTGAATGATCTAATAGATGTCAATAATAACAACAAAATACAACCGTTTCGATCAGGACAAAAAGATATTTTCTATATATCATCATTACAAGCAATTGATGTGGGAAAAGTAAGATTTTCAATATTTTATTGATATTAAAAAATGAGTATATAAATATACATTGATTTTCAGTTAGATCGAATAATCATATGGTGTGATAGTCTTGACGGAAAACCATGGTATTGTGAAAGCGTCGAAGCTATTAACAGTTCTAATGAAGAAAAATATTTGTTAGTAATGTGGTATACTTTATATAAAAATCTAGAACTAAACATTTTTTCTACTTGCAGTTTTATTGTAAATCATTGGTTTGGTCCAGATTTGGAACAAACCGTTGATCTGCCTGTGTACGATTTGACAAAAGGTAATAATAGGTCGTCTACCTTCGTCGATATGTGTACGGCAATTTTTGTTTAGAGTCTACTCTATTTACTGTTTCAAGCAAATCAAATGATATTTCTGATATAACTGGTAACAGTACGGTTCATCTTCACCTTAAATTTGCTAATGGAAAAGTTCATAATGAAGCATTGAATGCATCTGAAACACATCCAATACCATTTCTCAAAGATAACATCGACTTTTTTGTTCTTGTCAATACAAACGTGGGTGATTGTGAAGTAAGCGGATAAGTCTCGTGCGTGTAGAAAAGAAATCATGACTCTTTTGTGTAGATAACCGAAGCTAAAATAAAATTAACAAGTAAATTAACCACTCATATCGAATGGAATTGCGCATGGATTGAAATAAGAGGTCAGTAATGGAAGCGTGGTTCATTGTTGTTTAAGTGTCATAGTGACCCTAGTAGAATCCGTGCTTCATTGCGTGTCGCGAAGCCATGGTAATCTTGCCGCGCAATACCTGTTTCGCGACTGGATCGTGTTCAAATTGCTTATATTGCGGCATAATCGTGACTTCACAGTAAACCACTTCAGGATGGTGAATCTGTAATTGTTAGCACCGCTGAAAGCTCTAAAATGAGGTAGAACTAGCAGAAAATTCAGCAGATTTTTGTTTCCTTTACTGTTTTTGCTTGCCAAGTTTTAAAAATTAACAAGTTCTATCTCATGCTTCTACAAGGTTTCGTATAAGAATGGCCTACACTGTTGTTCTGATTCGAATTTCCAGATTCTTGGAAATTATCTATAGAAATTCGATTGAGTTTGTATAAACTAGAAAATGGCCGGCGATTTTCCAGTTTATAGAAAATCCTCAGCGATTCTCCACCTTTATAGAATATGGAATTTATGGAAATTCAAGTCGATTTTCTATAAACTAGAAAATCAACATTTCGTAGAAAGCTGGAAATTCGTCGAGGAATTTCTATAAACTAGAAAATCCCCAGCGATTTTCTATAAAGTGGAAATTAATTCAAGGTTACATTGTATACTCTTTTGATGCGACGAAAAGTTAGCTAATGCGCCGCGAAAATTCTAGCGCACCGCGTTCGCGCTTCGAGTCTCGTCGTGTTCTCGGTTAAGATTAAGTTGCTCTCGCGCTTCAAAACATCGCGCCATGTTCGAGATTTAAATTAGGTTGTATCGCGTTCCCGGCTTGGATCGCGTCGCGTTCACAATTTATATAAAATCCGACCGCAATTCGGATAAAACAAAAACATAAATAACTGATTTCTAAATGGTTTCTTATGACTAGCAAAAATAAAGATATTTCTTGCAAAACTCCAATAATATTTTAGTAATTTGATGATACGCTTATCTTCTTTTCTTATAAATACTGAAAGGTACATAGATAATAGTACGAGACCTAATACTGGGTATTAGCAATAAAATATTCTTAATAACTGATCTCTTCTCTGCCGACATACAGCGAATTGAAATCTTGTATTATTAGTCTAATACATGTCCTATTCATATCAAGATTGGGCGCTTTTCTCCGCTGGGTATTAGTTAATGTTATTCTTTGATTCATTATTTTCACTTTCAAAAATGTTAGATGAGTATATATATGCGTTTATATGAAGCATGTTTTCGTTTTTTTGATATGAAGACAAATCTTGTAAAGGTGTATAGCACAAATTCTGACCTTGGTAAATTTCCTTTACACGTCTATCCCACGCGTACGAAATTTAAAACATATCTAAGGTCGGACCACACGCGCACATCTGTAAACAACGTGCGCGTACGTCATGCGTATCTATTGTACAAAATGCATATGATGCGCACCATGTACCATTTTTAGAGGTTTATTATAGATGTACAATGGGCGTAGAGCTCTATCTGGGTATACAGCAGTTCCAGTATAATATAAAGTAGAATATAAACTCCTGAATAGAAATTTCACTGTAGATCAAAATCTTCTTTCTCAAAAAATGCATTGTATTTAAGGACTTTTTCTATGTTCTTTCTCGCAATCGATGTTTACTGTGTAAAGATCTCAAAATAAAAATGCATAGAAGTGAGAAATGCATGAAAGATTGATGTTTTTATAAGAATTGTGAATATCCTCGGTGGATGATCGCTTTGTTAGTGACTCGCAGGATGTGGCGACGATCAGTTCGGTTCTGTTCCACGCACACAGGATTGTGGCTCAGCCATTTCGCCTCATTCACAGAATATTAGATTGGCTCTAATAAAGAACTAATCCTAGCGAAAATATCTACACTGTAATTTGGAATTATTCTACTTTATAGAAAATCGATCTGGAAAATCGTCAAGGAAAATCGTCAAGGATTTTCCAACTTTTATAAAATCCTCCGCGATTTTCTGACTGTTTAGAAAATGTTGATTTTCTATAAATTGACTTTTCTCATTTGGCAGAAAATCGATAAGGAATTTCTAAAAAGTTGGAAAATCGAATTCGATTTTCTAAGAAGAGGAATCGGTGATTTTTTTCTTGCTTCTTTCGCATCTATTAAAGCCTACATTGCAACAAGTTGACCTGCAATAGATCTCTACTCCTTTTAGTATTTAACATCGGAAATGTTAGTAGATTCCGAAAGTTCTTTCAGTTTTTGCAAATCAGCATATTCTTCGAGAAGTATTGTTGTTGTATAACACTTGGAGATCACAAAGAGGTACTGGAAATGGTTGGCCTGGTTAAGACAAAGTCGAGTTGAGAGATCCATGTTCTCATCAGCTGAAATAATACACGCCACTCAACTTCGAAGTTCAATAGCTTTTAACACGGTGAAAAAGTTTATCTTCAGCCATTTTCTAGAAAGTAGAAAATAATCTGACTTTTTGATTTTCGAAAAGTCCGTATATAAAATCTCTGAAGATTTTCTAGACGAAAATTCGCTGAGGATTTTCTATAAATAATTCCCAATAATGTAGAAAATCGATGTCGAACTGGATGAAAAACTTAGGTTATGGGAAGCTTTCACAATGATTTATTTCGTTTCCATTGGAGAGAGTTCTATGGACTTCAAACGTTTATTACATTTTTCTCAAAGAGGTATTTCTCAGGCAGTAAGATATATTTTTCTCAGGAGTGGCTCATCGCAATTTGGTGAACTCTATTTGTCTGCTAGCTAAAACATGAATGCGCAAAGTTACAGATCATGTTTTGAATTTCGCTTTCCTATTGAGAAAAATGCATTTTACTAAGCAGCGAGAAGCATTTTTCTGAATTTTTACCTTAAAATGTCTACCGAAAACTAACGGAGACGAAATTCAACAAAAATATCAGTCATTTTTTAGGTTTAGGTGTCTAATTTCATTTAAAACAAATCCGGGCTCCTAGCTACTACCTATTCTGAGTAAACTGTACCTCACAAATAGCCCCATTTTACATCTTACGACACCTACAACTCATCAACAATTCAATATTCTTGGCTCCAGTTATCGTAACCTTTTTAAAAATAATCTTTCATCTGCCAAAATTTCATACAAATCGATTGAACAATGGAGACATTTTTTTGAAGCATTGCACAGAGGATGGTCCAAATGGTGATTGATCGTCCATGCATATCACGTAAAAAAATCGTGCCAAACCAATCTTAAATTCAATTATATCTTATTTTTTTAAAGGTGTCCGCAAATCGGAAAAAAGCTATGCCTCAAACTGTAAACGATTTTTTTTGACAGGGAAAAATACCACTCATGCTCAAAACAGAAAACAACCGTGCTTAAAAAAATTCTTTATTCTACACTTTTCACCATCCGTGCGATAGTTTCCCATATCGTGGGATTTCCGATCGAATTCTATCCTAGATTTCAAATAGTTGATGAATCGCAAAACTGTTTGCGTTTTTTGTTCGATCTTTGCGTAAACGAACATATCAATAACGTTTATTATTTTTAATATTCGAGACATTACATATCAAAGAAATTATTGGTATGTTAGAAAAAAATGAGAAAATTCTCTTTATTCACTATATTCTTCTTAAAGTTATACACTCAATGAACCGCTTATTAGCAACTCAAGTGACGCCCGTATATATACCAAATTAGAGAAAATTATATATCCACCGTGTTTGACAAATCGTAAGTGAAAGAAAAACATCAAACAACTTTGGTGAAATGGTGATGCTTAGTAATGATAATTTTAGCGTCAAATAATAATGCGTTTGAAGATTACCAACAATCGACTTCATCATTGGAACACGTTTCTCATGAGTCCAAATTAATTGACAGTAATACTTTTTATCTCAGATGTACCACTATTTCTTGAACGAATCTTTTGAGTAACTTGAGAACGACAAGGGCTATAGAGTAGCGGAAAAAAACCATGCATATCTATTCGTAAGAAAAACAAACTTCAAAATTCTCGACGAAAGTAGCATTTTGAGGGAGTCTAGTTTAGCGCTCAGAATATTAAAGCGAACAGTAAAGAATATCATTTTCAGTAACGATAATAGATATTAATATTTTGTAGAATCAAGATGTAATACTCATATATTCGCTGGTACCGATTTACCAGGTATTCATTTGTTATACGCTCTTTACTTTGATACTTGAGCAAAATATGATCTCCTTGGATAGAAACCGAATATTTGATTCGTGCAAAAATATTTGGCAAGATAGTGTCACATCTGTTTATAAAAGTCATCGGGGAAGAAGGTACGAGTAATGTCATGAAGTTGTCATCAATGAATCATAAAATGGTCAAGGGCGGTGTTTATATTTTTTATGTAAGTGATACAAAACAAATAGGAAAAGTATGTTAAACATTTTACAGGTGTAATTAGAATCTAATTGAAATGTGTTTATGTAGATTAAACAAATATATGTGTGGCATAAGGAGAAGAAATATGGACATCGTTGGTCATTACAATGGATAGAAATAAGAGAGTTACATGAAGTATATTGGTAAATAAAAAATCAGTTGCTATTTACAACGATCTATTGTTTTTCTCTGTTGCTCTAGTTTTAGTATTGGTCGAATAATGAGTGGTTATCATAACAGTAAAGAAACAGCCTTGATTTTAGATGCTCGAATAATAAAAGATAATAAATGTAAGTTTTACACAACGTTTCTCATGACATTCGTTTAGATTGTCAGCTAAGAGCAGCATAATAAGAACTGTGACAAGAAATTTTTCTTATTTCAGATTGTCAGCACCATGCTGTTTGATATTTTAGATATGTTAAAAAGTTGATTATTTATAATAAAGGATGATGCGTTACCAAACATTCAGAACAGAGTATTATTTAAATTTCTGTAAAAGACATTATGTGTGAAAGACCCACTCATTCATACAGCTAAGTTGATGTCAAAAAATGGAAAAATCACAGGATATTAAAGACAGGATGTTCTGCTTGGAAAATTTTGCTATTTTTCTTCTTGATATTAAAAAAAACATGTCTATAGATAAAAGAATTAAACGACAAAAAGAACTCTGGACACTCTTAGTCGCGCATAATCAAGATGTCTTCAATTTTCTAATGTCTAGCACGTCTACACAGCTATTTTCGAAAAAATGTTGACCATTCTTTTCATGCATATCCGGGCGTATCTCGCTTTTCATTCGAGCTATGTGGTTGCGTTTTTGTATTGATCAGTCATACTTAGTTTGAATAGTCGTATTTGTTATAAACTTTCACAGTGTTCTAGGAATCTGAGAAGAGAAAGTATGTCAGAAGATTTTAAGATTATATTTGGTAGGAAAAACTTTAGAAAAATTCTATAATTGATATAATTCATCATTCTGGCCCGCCTAGAAACAATTTCTTTCTTATAGAATCTTTTTTTTATTTTTCTTCTTATTTTCAAGGCTTGTTTTTCTTCAAGTAGATTTTTCAGAAATTCAATGTCTCAGCGTTTTTCTTTTTTTTTTTTATAAAAGCTTTATTCTGTCAGAATACAAGCAGAAGAATATTCCATTATAGTATTCTAAACTAAAACTATCGAAAAACACAAAATCAATTTTTGTACGAATAGAGAGAGATTCGAACATGTGAACTTAGCTAACGTTTTTCTACTGATTGAGATGAAAAAATGTGTATAAACCCAAATACAGTCATAAAATAAACATGTCTAGTAGCGCTCAAAACATTTTCGGTGTCAAAGATAAGTTGACATCAGATGCGTCTAAGCGCGTTTGAACGTTTCTTAAAATCAAGGAGCGTCATTATGTGTTTTTCGTTCAGTTTATGGAAGGATGAGTTTGGACCCATGAGTCTCGCTCTACCTTTGAGATAAAAAAAACGGGTTTAGATGCATTTTCAGAATTATTTTGATCTAAAAAATGTACGTTTGTCTCTATGACAGAACTTTCTGGTGGCTATGCCAACTTCTGCATCTTAAAAAAATAATCGTGAATTTAATTTCTTTCTTTCTAAACCTAACACGATACTAAAACGATAATTTTTTTTTCATGCATCAATTTTCTTAAAGAAACATAAGTGCATATCTGTCTTTATTCTGTGAAGAAAACATTTTTTTAAGATTCTAGTTTGGAAAACATCAAATCGGTATATAAGATTTATGAATATTTATTTTATTCATGAATTCATCCTTAACATTTGCAAAAGGCGAAAAGAAACCAAAGTGTTTTTTGGCCTTTTTTTTCAAACTACTTTAATAAAAAAAAGAAAATTTTGTATACCATGAACAAAAGTCTCTTGACGTGAAAAGAACAAGAACAAAGAAAAGAAAAGCTGCTGTTTTTTATAAAGTTATTCGTATTTTATTTTTACCTACGAACAGCTCACCTTCACTTGCACAAAGAAAGAAAGAAAGAAGAAAGAAAGAAAAACGTGTTATAATTCGTATAAAAAACAATATTATATCCATTGCACGGTCACCGGCAAACATTTTATATACTTATACACGGTATAAATAGTCTTTAAATATTCGTTTTCACTTAACAATAATATTAATGAATATTAGAAAACGAAGTCCAGTACACAATGATAGCCAAAATCGAAAGACAAAAATAATCATCATAACTGGTGATGAACAACTAATCAATCATTTTCAACAAAATACAAATGGAGCTGATACACAAATGTTTGATCTCGATCAGACAAATTTTAATGGAAATATTCGAGAATTAGCATTATTATCCGAATTAACTGATCATGTACGTAAATTCGATATCAACATGAGAAGCAAATGGCTAATAATGTGTTTTTCGTTTTCTTAGAATGAAATAGACGATCATATTTATCGACATATGCTTCGTTCACCATCAACAAATAATAAAGCTGAAGTCAGAAATCCAACTGTAACGCCATCTACAACGAAATCTAAAAGATCAGAACTTGTTTGTGTTGTCTGTGGAGGCAAAGCATTAGGTTATAATTATGATGCGATCACTTGTGGCTCATGCAAGGCTTTTTTCAATAGAAATGCATTACAACCGATTGTAAATGTCCTTTTTCTCAGTTCAACCGACTTATAGAACATCTTTCGTTTTTCAGGATAAACTCATATGTTTTGGATCAGAAAACTGTAAGATAACAAATGCCAGACGGCAATGCAAGCGTTGCCGATTAAAACGATGTTTTTATATGGGTAATGTTTTATTTATTTGTTTTCTAGCTACTAGTTCTTTATTGAATTCTGTTTCATTCAGGTATGAGAAAAGATTTCATCCTAACACCAGAGGAAAAATCGCGAAGAAGAAAACGTCTGGAGGAAAATAATCGACGATTCAGTCACGGGGATATCGTTACAGTTAATGAGGAGGACGATTCTGATCCAAAATATAATAACAGTACTGGAGTGTGTAATGTATACTTTACTTAATATCTAGTAGAATTCTTTGTTGTTTTATCTATCTATAGGTGGTTGAAAATCTTATGAATTCCACAACAGCAGTAGATAGCGGGTTACTTACCGATATAGATCATCTTCAACTTAAATATATTGAAGAATCATTCATAAATGCTTATCAGTCAACTGCCATACCATCGCTCCCACTTCAAATTAAGGATAAAATGGACGCTTTAACATACGTGATGGATATACAAAATTTCACCGCGTTAAGACTCATTAATTATCTAAAAACAATACCAGAATTCGAAGCATTAGATGAAAATGATCGTTTTCTACTCGTAAAATATAATTTAGTCCACGTATTCATTTTAGCAAAATCGTTATTTTATGATCATGATAATGGAGTATGTAATGAAACCGTTGAAAATCTAAAACAACGTAAAGAAATATTTATATTATGTCATGGTGATGAAATTCGTAATGATTTTTTGCAATTAGTACAAAGTGTAAAAGACACAACAGAAAATGATCCAAGTATAATACATCTACTTATTATTGTTATCATATTTACAAAAGGTCTATCGTTAGATAATAGTGAATCAATTTTATCGAATTATGCGCAGGTATACGCTGCTCAGTGTAAATATATGACTTTATTGTGGTATTATATGTTAGAACAGTATGGCGAAGTGGCAACTATTGAAAAATTTTCAAAATTAATAACACAAATATTAAAAATACAAATGGTTACAAAAAATTATAAAGTATTCATCAAAGAGCAAGTTGATGATTTAAACAGAATAAATCCACTGATGAAATCACTCTTGAATCTTTCTTGATCTCTATAATTTATTACCTTAACTGTATTTCTATAGCTGTAAGCATACTTGGCAACAATTTAATTACTGTCACTTTTTTCCTGCCGGAGACATACACCATTCTACAGTTTAAAAGGAACGTTTCTAACGAAAAAACAGTGACCTCTATTGTACAGAATGATATTATTTCACGAATCGTAGCAAGACTGAAAAAGATGAAAACAGAAAATAAATCTTCATTTGATTTTAAATTAAATCTAGACGTTTCATCCTAATAAATGTGTTAAGCATTAACCGAAAAAAGTGCACGAAATATGTACACTTTTTTTTGTCGTACTACCATATCATCGTACCGGTAAGTGCATTAGATTAGAAAGTTAGTTTAGACTATCTCCTTAACGGCTGGATCAAAAACAAATCGTTTTGGTTCTTAAGGGTTTTGAAGAATGCTCGTTTTTGCATCATTCGAAAATTTTTTAACATGAGCCAGAAAACAGTAGTTTTTGACATACGGCACCTGATCAAATAATTTTGTAGAGAAATCCCTTGTCTTAAAAAATATCTCAAAAATACCATTCGATTCAGAACTGAACGGGCTACATTCTGAAAAAAAGGAACCTACTTTCAGAGTCAAAATTCGAATTTTAAATCAAATTTTAATTTTTGAAATTTCAACTTTTTCAAAGTTGAAATACACAGGCTCAAAAAGATGCTGGAATATTTTAAAACACACCATTTGATAGAGCTCAAAAAACTGAACAAAATCTAGGAGCCAGCGATGCTTGAAAAAGGCTTACGATAGGACTTTAGAAGATTTCAGGAAGATCTCTTTGTAAATTTTACTTTAAAGTTCATTTTTTTTGTTTCACTTAAACACACAATAAAATTTTAAAATAAACTATTCGATTTAGCTTGAAAGTTTGAACAAATTGGCCACTTTTTTAAGTGTTCAACAAAGATTTTAGACGGTTTTCTGTGGGTTTTACAAAAAACTCACAGCTATAATTTTTACGTTTTTTTACATCTTGTTTGACCTTGTAAATTCCCAACGAAGTTTTATTACAACAGCTAATATAACAACAATACTGGGCTCTTTGTCCCATCTTCAGAATAGTATTCGACAAAAATTCAGGTGAGTAACATTCCCGTAAACCTATTTCTAGCCCCACTCCCTCTGGAAAAAAAAAGAAAAAAAGGGGGAAAACTTTTAGGCTATGAAGATCAAACACGTTTAGAAATAACCTGGAAGTTTCAGCTCAAACGGTTATTTCGTTCAAGACATATAAGCATTTTTCTAATAGGTATCGCTCGTTATAGAGAGGTGATTTTTGCTCTACATGCCAAAATAAACTTTACTTTTCCTCAGCCAGTATGAGAGATAAAGTCGAGATTCTTCAAAATGAGGCTATTCGTAGCTGCAAGATTTCTCAGTAATGAAACGTTGTGGAGAGCTCAGATTGGTCTTAAGTTGAAAATCGTTTTCGACATATGGTGGCGCCACACCGTGAAGAACAACGTGGACATTCGGCAAGAAAACAAAAATGTACTTTTGCAAGATTCAAATAGCAGATCATATAGCTCAGCAAATGCGCTACCTTTTTACCGTTGGAGGTTTTTTTCTAAGTGTCACGGTTAGTCAGATGACGTATTTCCAAACTTTAGCTCGAAAATCTTGGTGCCGTCGTGATGCTGATCGCGGTGCTCTAAAAACGCTCTAAAAAACCAATGTTTCAGAGCGTTTTTCGTGCACTACCGGTCACAATGACGTTAAACATAGGGAAAAATTATGTGAACAACACTCGTAAAAAAACGCTGAAACGAATTGACGCTCTAGAATGTGCAGCACAGCTTAGGGACAAAATAAAAAAAAGAGCCAAGGGGTGGTGGCGGGCCCTAAGCAGAATAGTGATGGGTTTTTAATCAGTCTTATTGAAATCGGCATGAGAAACAACCCATAAAAGGAGTTATCTTGTATTTTCCGAACAAAAGGGTTTTGCAGAAACTCACCACTCTGGAAAACCTTCTGGAACGTTCTGAAAGCATTTTCTGTTATTAGATTTGAAATCAAGATACTCGAAAATCCCTGAACAATTATTTCCTCCAGAAAATATGCATTTTTTAAACGGTTTTGGTCTCTGGAAACCCAGGGATTCTAGAAAAAATCGGTTTGATGGATTTTCGAGCTCTGAAAAGTGTTCCATTGGAAAGAGCACATTAGAAAGCCAATAAAATGGGTGTTTTGAGTTTCGTGAACTTGTTTAAAACCTAATGTCTACGTGCCTAGAGAGAATTCCCCACTATGCACCAGTATGTGATGCATGTTTTAGTGCTTCCAACAAAACTCTCATAATTCTTGATTAGAACATTAGTCAGTACTAAGAGGTATCTCATTTTGATCAGAAATCTTTGCTCTATGTTCTGATGTTATTGAAAGTATTTTTGAATTTGTTTTTTTATCGGAAAGAGTAGAATGTTTAAAACAAGTCAGCTTTCCAAAGTTTTTAGAAACTTTTTTTAAAAACCTCCATATGCCTTCGATGAGAACCAAATAACATTGGATCCTGATACTAGATGCTATGGGCTATCCGGTGATGTGTTTAACTGAATTTGAACTTTTCATAAAACATTATATATTTCTAACGGAGGGTGGCTTAACTGGAACCAGTTCTAAAAAGATTCATTCCACTGACTGGAAGAAAACTCACTTTTAAATTTTCTTAGTGATTTTGCAGCAAAATGCTTACCACAAGCAGTCGCTATGCGATAAATTTTTTTTGACGTAATCATCAGATAGATCTCATTTCGTAGTATATATGGTAAAAGAATCTCGACTTTATCTCTCATACTGGCTGAGGAAAAGTAAAGTTTATTTTGGCATGTAGAGCAAAAATCACCTCTCTATAACGAGCGATACCTATTAGAAAAATGCTTATATGTCTTGAACGAAATAACCGTTTGAGCTGAAACTTCCAGGTTATTTCTAAACGTGTTTGATCTTCATACCCTAAAAGTTTGAACGAAATCGGTCACACCTTGGATGCAACGTACGTTGTAGCTCTCGTGCAGTGACCCCTAGAAAAATTTCACATTATTTCGCGGACTCATCAGGAATTTCACGTTTTTTCGCGGACTTCAGCAGGGAAAGGGGACTAAGGTCCCAAGGATTGTCATAAGTTGTGGATTTGTGATAGGCTTTAAATGTTTTCAAGGACGAGAACAGTGAATCGTTCATCGACCGAAATTACCCCATTTAGATTAATTGCGGTCAGTGAACGGTTGCCGCCGAAATTCGATTTGCCTAATCCAAAATTAACTTTTATTTTCAATCGTAAACTTTTATCTTTTCAGTTAAAACTGACATCGTTATACGCAGAATGGCAAGCTCTATCTACCTATGTAATTACAGTTCAGTCGCAAATATTTCTAATTAGTTAATTAGAATTTAGCGAAATGGAAGAACATAGTCACTTTTTTATATACGTGTGCTTTGGGGTTATTCCGGTCATTTAACAGCAAGCGAAATTGATTAGAGCTAATTAATCTTAATGACATTGATGGGTTAGAAACTATTTTTTGAAAGGAGTTGAGAGTTATAACCGTTTTTCACTTAACCAGTTTGGTCTCAAAAACTGAGAGCTATAACTAGTTATAACAAATGGTTTCAAATCCATCAGTAATTTCTACATCAATCGACAGACAAAAGTCAGCTCTATCTATCTGTATAAAAATTGTTTTTCTCTGGTTATAAATAACTCAGGTATCAGCAAAAGATTAAGATAATTGTTGGCACTGGCAATTACCCCAGGTGACTACCAAAGTGAAAAAGTCTTACAAAATCTGATAAGATCTGATAATTTCTTATGCAATCTTGCTACAAGATCATTTGGCAAGACCTTGTAAGATCTTATAAGATCGTGTCAATAAGAGGATTTGCTCATATTCAGTTCTTATCACAAGATCATACAATTTCTTGTTACAAGATATTACAAGAAGTGATGATTCCTTCTTACCACAGAAATTTTGCTTCGGTATATAGTATATATATAACATAGTTCTTATGACAAAGCTTAAAATATTTTGCTTCCTTCAACTTTACACATCAGCTGAGCACAAATAAAGTACATGGCTATAAGAAATGTGGTTAGACCTAAGGACATCAGAATCCTTCCTATGGTCGAAATATTATAAAAGGAAAAATATTTTATTTAAAGAGGGCCTAGAGGGAATTTGTAGGACAGAACCAGAGACATAATCTTGTAAGATCTGATGAATTCTTATCTGATCTTATGAAATCTTTCACAATCTTGTCACTTGTTGGGCGATCATTTTACGGAATGTTTTTCAAAGAAACATCTTGTGAAATCTTATAAAATTCTAGAGCCAAGTTTCTTATGAAATCTTATAAAATTTCATATGACTTTGTAAGATCTTGTGATGTCTTCTAATATGACAAGATCATATTTCAAGATTCTTCGCCCAGGGTAGTTTAAACTCATGGTGAACTTTGTATGTAGGCGGATATACAGCCTTAAGCATTTTGGTAACAGTCTCATTTTATTCCTTGCTACATTTTGAGCTCTAATTTTCACCATAGACTACTCTCATCATAACTTTTGACCTCTGTAAGTTCCGGCTAAATCGTTTGCACAGTGTAGAAAAGAAGATTTGTGTGAGGGCGTCCTTAATACATACTAAAACTTGAATAAATTAGTTGTTGTTGATGACGATATTTTATCTAGAAGAAAGGAGGGGTATCAATAATTTTTATCATCAAATTAATTAATAGACAGACAAAAAAAAGAATATAAAGAAAATATACAACAAGAAATATAAACGGAACAGAAAAAAACCCTTTTTCGCAACAAGGCTGCACGAACTTTTTTCGGATGACCTGTACTTTTTTCTTTTCCAAGGGTTCACAACGATAATTGGACACGTAGACGATGTAAACGGTGACACTAACCAACATGATGTCTGCCATACCATAAAATCGTCAAATAATGCCCATTAACCAGATACAAATCTAATTTGTAAGCATGCAACTCCATATCAGGAGATAAACTTGTAGCGAACAAAACCGTTATGATCAAAGATCAAAGGAATTAAAAAAAATTAAATTAAACTTCTGTTCTGTTCATATGTCTTGTTGTATATTTCTTTAAATTCTTTTTGCTCTTTGTCTGCTAATTAAGTCTTATTTTTTGATGATCATTTCGCAATGAATAAATCTGGTGATCAAAACACATTTTTCCCAAGAAGAGCTAGAGCAAGAACGAAATTTCAATTCTAAAACTTTTTCTACAGATCAATTTCATGGTTTTCACTCATTTTTAGTGCTACACAATTAAGTATTTTGAAACTTCTTTTACCGTGGCTGAATGAGCCATTAAATTTCTAATTGGGATGTCGTATTGGGAAAAATTTCTCATAATCATTTTGATAAAAAATTTTGGTAAATATGGAAAATCCATCAAAAACTTTCAACCACCTTTCTCGCTTTTAAAATCTCAAATGTAAGTTTAGTAATAGAAATCCCAATATAAATTCATGCTAATAGCAAAACAACTGATATTATTTTATGTTGTTGCGGGATCAAAATTGACTCTTTTTGTACATATCGTTATTAGTACAGCTGATCAAAAATGTATAGTTCAATGTTTTCTACTATATTTTTTTTGTATCATGAAGAAAAACTATTTTGCTCTTTTTTTTTGTCAACTTTTTCCAATACATCATTCGAAAGAAGACGAAGAATTCAATGCTGTATTCAGCCATGATAAAAGAACAAAATGTTGAAACGTGCAACAGTAAAAGTAATGGAAAATAATCCTGCTGTACACTAATAGAAAAAATTCAAAACTCTAGTCTATTTACAAGCGCATATTTCTTATTGAATGAAAAAAAAACGATTTTCATCGTCGTTGTACACAAAATTATTGAAAATTAACGTTGGGTGTATTATTTGTAACAAACAGCAAATATGAGAGATTTGCCGAAAAAAGTCTAGACTCAGTAGCTGCTCATCAGTCTAATACTATTTTAAGTTTACTAAATAGTCTCTCGATTTTGCTTTAAATAATCGACAATTGTTTTCTTCACTTGTCGAGAAAACCCCATTGGTAGTCTAGAGTTCTCTTCTTAATGTCGACATTTTTCGGTAATTTTTAAATTTAATTATACACAAAAGTCCTTGTATTTACATTCATTTAATCTTTATTTCGTATTATTAAGATCATAGAATCGATGACACAAATGATATTATTGAAATCCATTGATTATGTGTGTATGTATATCTGTAGTCTTTCAACATAATCTTGACATCGATACACTTACACATACGTTTAATAATAGATAACGTTTGTATATACACTATTTATTCAGATGTAAAAACAAAAGTGGAAAACTAATCATTTCTTTTTTCCTTCTCTCGATATCTGTTAAAGCGCGATAATGTATCATGACATGAAAGAATAGATGCATTTTGTATTATTTAGCAACTTGACTGAAACCAACCATAAACAGATTGTTTTTGTCAAAAAAAAAATTTGTAATGTTGTCGCCGTTTAATATGCATCCTCGTACAGCCTCTAAATTAAGTATTTTAGCATCAGGAGCATGGGATAATAAACCAATCGATTATAATAATGATGATGATGGTGATTTAACAACATACGATGGTGAAAGTACTGATCATTTTACACAACATCATCAAATTAAAAAAGTAAGTATAATAAATGTATACACATTTTCTTCTCTTTTTGAACATAAAAAATTTTATCTCTTTTATATTTTAGTATAATATTAGTTTATTACCTGAGAAAAATCTCTTAACAATATTTTCTTATTTAACTCTTCAAGAATTACTACGATGTTCACTTGTTTGTCGTCAATGGCGTTCTTTATCACAAAATAGTCGATTATGGAAAAGAGTTTATCTTCGACCAGAATATAATGGACTTCATATATCAAATGTGAACAAATTTATAACAATGATTAGTAAAAGATTTTCTCTTGCTTTACAATATATTGATTTACCTATTGAATTAATAACAATTGATATTTTACATGAATTAGCAAATAAATGTCCAAATTTAAATCGTTTAACATTAGATTTTTCTACGGCTATGCAATTACATGATTTTAATGAATTAAATATATTTCCATGTAATTTAAAAATGTTATGTATTTGTTTATCCGATGTTATTTTTCTAGAAGGTTTTATGAGAAAAATATATTCATTTTTATCATCATTAGAAACATTACATATTATTGGTAAGACATGAAGAAAAAATTTTGAATTTATAAGTTATTTTTATCTTTTATCTATTAAATTTAGGAACAATTGAAAAATCAACAGATCCTGAAGAAGAAATTTATGAAACTATTAATATTAGTAAAATAAAATTACATACACCTAATTTACGTGTAAGTCTTTCAATATTTATACAATTTTTATTTTAAAAAATAGAAAAATATTCTATTTAAAGGTGATTAATTTATATGGCATTTATTTCATTGACGATTATCATATTGAAGCAATTGCATCTGGCTGTATTCATCTTGAATGTTTAGCTTTGAATTTTTGTACTCGAATTAAAGGTACATCATTTGTGAATGTAATTCAACGATGTCGAAAATTGAAATGTTTACTATTACAAAATACAGGTCATTATCATATGTTTATTAGATGAATCATAATCGTAATCAGAGTGTTGTATGGTTTTTTTTCTTCTTCTTCTTCTTCTTTTGTAGGTATTGAAGATAGTCCAATGTGTTCTGTGGCATGGGAATCATCATATTTAAGTGAGCTTGATATATCATCAACAGAATTAACTGAAGAATGTCTATTAGACATATTTTTTCGAATGCCTAAATTAAATTATTTAGCAGTACCCAATTGTGATGGTTTTACAGACAAAGTTTGTTTTAATTTTGTCTTTTTTTTTTTTCTTTCTATTTTGAAATAGATAAATTTTATTTGAATTACTCTAATAAATTTATTTAAGGTACTTGAAATATTAATTCATCATGGAAAATTATCTACATGTCGTGCAATTGATTTGAGTAATACGGTTAATCTTGATTATGAAATTGTTTTTACATTTTTAACAAAACATGGTCGACATCTTCAAGGCATTGCTTATGCTGGTGCTGCTAATGTAACAGAAGAATTTTGGAGAAATATAATAAAATCATTAAAAAATATCAAGTAGTGAATAAATTAAAATTCATTTTCTTCTCATTATATATATATATATATTATTTTCTTTGTTTATATTTTAGAATTATGATCATGGGTTCACCGTATGGTATGTTTAAAAAAATTACAACTAAAGTACATGTTGATCAAATTTTGGATGCTTGTGCACAATATTGTTCAAAATTAGAACGTTTAGAAATTCAATGGGATCCGGATACGGTTCGATATAGTGATTATAGTAGTAAATTTATTGATCATCTTCGGTATAGTTTATATGTATATTTAAATCATTTTTTATCTATTTCATTTTTATTATTTTATTCTAGAACTCGTTGTACTTATTTACAATCATTAGTTTTATCGGATGGTGCCTATTATGAAGTTGTTAAAGCAAACTTTGAACGTGCAGAGAGAAATACCGTTGTGAGAACAACAACAATGTATCGAACAAGTAATGTTAGTCTATTACATTATTATAATGAATTGAGATTTAATTAATTTTTAAGAGAATTTACTGTTTTTAGTTAATTTTTTTTATGGTTTCAGCATCTTCTTTTGAAAACTAAAATAAAAAATGTGTGACTGTCTGTCTTCTTAGATCGTTATTTAATCTCACTAAGTCAAAGTGTTTACTTTCAGAATCTGTGTCTCTTTCTTCTTCTGAAATAAATTTTCGTGATTTTAGAGGAAATTTTCTGGAAATTGCAGAAAAAAAAAATTCAAAATCCAGTTTTTTTCATGATTTTTATGCATTTAAACTATTTTCTAAATGTGTAGATCTGTTGAGCAAACGTCTCTGGGCGTAATGAGACATGGCACAACTCTGCATGACCTTCTGTTAACAAGTTACAGGCATTTTCCCACAGTGCATGGAAAACTCGATATTTCGGACTCAAAACTTTAGTTTTATCTTTCTTGAATAAGACATAAAGAAGCGAAAAAAAGTTTAGAAACAAACTTGTTTTTATTCTTTCTCGTGAGCCCGAGTAGATACAATAAATCTGAGGATAGGTTCGTACAGCGCTGACTTCGATGTGTATATATATGTATTATTCAAAAAATTTAATTTTAACTTGCTTAGAAAAAAGGTTTCTCAGAAATTCAGGATCTTCGAAAACCCTAATTAATAAAAACCCTATGCAAACACTTTTTCCATCATTCTGTAAGATAGAGCAAAGATTTCTCTTCAAAATGAAACCTTCTGCAGTGCTCCACAACTTATTTTCATTGAATTATGGCTTTTACACCAA
>CAJNOQ010002332.1:0-24901 GCA_905250885.1 Didymodactylos carnosus | reverse complement strand
TTTTTCTATTCTGTTCGGTTTCTCTCAGCCAGCGATTTCGATTAGGGAAGGAAGGAGGGGGGCATTACGATGCATGCATTTGAGTCAGATAGCTTCTCACCGACGTACCATTCAGTTGATCGTAATTATTGTTTTTTCTTCTCTCTCTTAAATATTCGTCCTTTCTTATGGTGTAATAATACAACCAGCATCCCCTGTCAACAAAGTCAACGCTGAGAGCAGCATTTTCGATATAACTTTGGCAAGGGAGGAAGTTTTTATAGAGTAACTCCAAAAAGTTTTCTGAGTACATTTTTCATCCTTTTTACTCAAAAAAATTTAGTTGATAACCAAAAAAACAAGAAAAAAGGACTTCAACTTTTCTGAGTGAGCAAATTTTTTTTCTCAGGTGAGTAATTTCCCCCTCCTTCCTTCCCTAATCGAAATCGCTGGCTGAGAGAAACCGAACAGAATAGAAAAAAATTACGTTTTCAGCTGCAATTTCATTCTGTTTGCGCGAATTTCACAAATCTTTTAAAAAGTACGATCAATCGAATGGTACGTCGGTGAGAAGCTATCTGACTCAAATGCATGCATGGTAAAGTGAAAATGATAGAAAGTGTCTACTAGTTCAAATTCGATTTACTCTGAGGCTGGAAATTTTGGAGCACGTAATAGTCAGTCATTTAGTAACTGTTCTGTTAAGAATATTAATTGCTAACTTCATGTTGTTGAAGAGAAATTCGTGTTTTATCAGTGCATTCATGACCTCTATAAAACGACGATAACTTTTGACTAGAGACTCGTGGATACAAATCCTCTTGGTTTTTTCATAGTTTACAAAGTTCTACTTTTGAGCCAAAGATGAATGAAAAAGACGGTGGACACTTGGTGCAGTTCTCTCGTCAGCGGACTCAAACGTTCAAAAGAGCTCTGAGCAACTTAGAATGTAGGTCAGAGTCTGAACACCCTGCTACTGGCATGAAAAGCGCTTCATACAACCGTAAAATATACAAGAAACTTCTGAATATCTTTATATCTTTATTGCTAATGTACAGAATTAATTTTGGATGTTCGTGGCAGTCAAGCTGTGATCTGTAATTTTTCTTATACAAAATAATACAAAACTTATATTGCGTTTAGATGTAGCTAATGCTTAATCTTCAATTGTCGCTCGCTCTTATGTAGAAAAGAGAAAGATCGAACTCCAATATTGATTCTACTCACAAAATGATTATGATTTGCGATACAATTTCTTTAGTCGCGTTTACTACAGCTAACTGTAATAATATTGCACGTAAGATATCTTGTTTTTTTAGTATCTTCTTGTCACTCTATATGTAAACATTTACTTTTCATTCTGTTTTACAAACACTGCATATACGTTACATGATTTATGTTTTTCATTATCTCTGCGATTCGCCTCTATGAAGGATCAATTCTGGATCTTAGACTTCTAACCAAGGTAGTACAGAGAATCTTAAATAAAAAATGTTTCGGACGGTGTTTATAAGCATATTTTTTCTGCTCCTGTCTATCGTTATTATACTGGAATATACTTTATCTGGTACTTATCCGTGGTTGCATTTTGAATCAAGTACCAAAGCACTAATAAATGTGACTGGAATTCCCTTTTGTGAATACGATCGATCAGATCGTTTCTTGCGTGAACCAATGAATGCTCTATCCGATTTTACTTTTCTTGCTGTTGGTTTGTATATGATATTCAAAGGCATAGGCGATTATCACTTAAATAAACGAGAAAGACGTAGTACATATCAGAATACCTTGCATCAATTTCCCTTATTATCTTGGACAAATGGTTTTGCTAACATTTGTCATGCATTTGGTACATTTATTAACCATTCATGTCGATGTCAGTGGGGACATCGACTGGATCTAACTGGAATGTGGTCGGTTGTAGCATTCATAACAATGTATTCTTTACTTCGATTAATAACCTCGTTAATATCAACGACGAACAATAAAACCGTTTATCGTAAAAGCATCTATGTATTTCTTATATTATTTATATTCATTTCTATCCTATTATGGAAAATCAGTGAGAACAAATACTATCCGGAATCCTATGATGGTATAGAAAAAACGATTACAATAATACTGATCCTAACAGGTGTTATTGTTGAAATTTTTTATATTGCAAGAACCAGAAAAATGTATTTGTCGAGCAATAACCTAGTGCTATTCGTAGTTGCTATTCTGAGCATTGCAACTGGAGCAATTTGCGGTCACTTGGATGCAACGAAAACGATATGTTGGCCAAAATCCATGATTCAATTGCATGCATTATGGCATATATTTGCTGCAAATTCAATATTGTGTATATATCTTTATTCTCGTCAAGAACGAATTGAACCGTTTATTAATAAACTCGTATAAGAATAAATTTACTGATATTTTGCCGAGAAATCGTTAGAGATATTTACTGTCCCTCAGATTCATGTTATCCAACATTATATTGTTTCAATTATAATAAATGAATAAGGTGCGGGAAATTCAAAATTTGCACACTTTTTATTTTTGTAAAATTTATACATGTTTAGATGAAAAGTTAAGTATCCTTTTTCCGAAAGCTTGTTTCTTCGCTGAAATATAGTTGTTTCTTCCACTATAGGTAAGCACCTTAGAGACAACCAAGGAAACGCACTCGTATTTTGCAGTTTTCGCCGTCAAACTTCTATTCTTTTTGCAAAACCAGTATCATACTTGGAATCAGCATCAAAAACTGAATTGATTGATGTGCGTTCCAAGGTTTGGGGGTAACTTTGGTTCTTTCCCAAAAATCTGACGAGGAAAGTATCCCAACTGATAAATCGCTTTTTGACCCAAACCTAGTGGACTATAGGTAGTCGCCGATACTGATTCCGAATATCACCATGACTGCTGCTGCTAGGCCTTCAAAGACCGGTTTTCTGAAAAACCAGTTTTCAAGAAACTCAAAAGAACAACCAAAAGCTTTTTTAATGAAGCGTAATTGTAGTCTATACATTTCTGATTAAAACGAGGCATCTCTCAGCTCTACACGACCTTTCTTTGAAAAATTGTAGAGTTTACAAGAAAAGCCCTAAATGTTCATTGTCACCTTAGAGCTACAGCAAGAAAAAGGAAAAAGAATTTACAAAAAAAGCCCTAAATCCCTATAACTTTGCAAAGAAAGGTCGTGTAGAGCTGAGAGATGCCTCGTTTTAATCAGAAATGTATAGACTACAATTACGCTTCATTAAAAAAGCTTTTGGTTGTTCTTTAGAGTTTCTTGAAAACTGGTTTTCCAGAAAACCAGTCTTTGAAGGCCTAGCAACAGCAGTCATGGTGATATTCAGAATCAACATCGTCGACTATCTATAGTCCACTAGGTTTGGGTCAAAAAGCGATTTATCAGTTGGGGTACTTCCCTGGTGAGTCGAAAAGTTCGGAAAAAATCAAAGTTACCCGCAAAATCTGGAACACACATCAATTCAGTTTTTGATACTGATTCCAAGTATGACACTGATTTTGCAAAAAGAATGGAAGTTTGACGGCAAAAACTGCAAAATACGAGTGTGTTTCCTTGGTTGTAGCTAAGGTGCTTAGAAACAACTATATTTCAGCGAAGAAAAAATTTCTCAAAAACAGGATACTTAACTTTTTTCTGGTTATGTAAAGACTACATAGCTACAGAAATTCTGGCTTCGTCTCCTAACTAGCAGAAGTTGATTCATTTGCCAGGTGAGCAGTTTTGACCATTCGGGAAAACTTTAAATTTTTTATGGCCATATGATATCTGAATAACCTTAAAAGTGTATTTTTTAGATTCAGTTTTAATGTATAATAACAAAAAAATACTTTTAAAGTTATGAAACAACAATAAATCAGAGTTTTCTGCTTGTCTTTAAACTTTAGGCTATTTTTTACTATTTAAAAAATATCAGTTTTCTTACATTTTTGACCTTAAAAGAATTTTTTCAAAGAATGAAACATACATATTCTGATTCAGCTCGTTGATCTCTGTCTAATCATGTATAAATTTACAAAATAAACAGACTGAAAATTTTGAATTTTCGTCAACTTACCTATAATTATAAAAATGTGTTATAAGTATTTCGATTCTCACTAAAAATTTCATTCGATATTTTTCATCGGAAAAACTTATTTCACTTTTTTATTTAATATCTTTGCGTTTGTTGTAAACCATTTCAATAGAGATAGTTCATATTTTGGAGCCGTTTTTTTCATAGAAATATTTAATTTTAATATTAAGTCATCATGATTTTGAATAATTTTATCATTTATATTACATTTTGATTTCTGCCAATGTTTTCTATATAAAACTATATCGTCAGCAAGTAGCTCTACTGTTAAATCAGCTGTTAATTTGAAACTATCTTTTGAAGATAAATACGTTAAAGTTGGTTTTATAGTATGCATTCTTGTTATTGACGAAGAATTTGATACTGTACTCGAATGAACACTAGATTTAGATTGTTTTAACCATTCAATATGTTGAAATCCTCTTGATGACGTATGATAGGCCATTGATTGACGTTCCTTTTCCATTGTTTTCCATTCTAACGTTCGTTCATCTTGATGTCTCAAATTTAATAATAATACTTTTGAATCAAAATTATTTATTAACAATGAGACCGGTAGATCTTTTTCATAGTTACTCATTCTTAACTTATATTTTTCTCTACAATATTTCATTTTCAATGGCTTAAGATCATAGATTCGCGCTCATCACGCATAGTATTTACAGTAAGAGATAAACAATAAAATTTGCTAATCATTCTCAAGAATCTGTTTGAACTTTAACATGGATTCGTAAAGAATCAGGAGTTAAACATTATACTGTAGAGTTTCTGATCATTATCGTCAGTCTGACGCAGACGGCACTTATATAGCGTATCTAGATTCCTACACAGTCCTTTTCTCTGTTACTCAGCAAATATCAAGTTTTTAGATTAAAACTTTGTGAAAGAAGTGTTTTCTTAACTAAATGGAACGTTCTGCAACTTTTGACCATCTTTTCATTTGAAGCTACAAGTGCACGAAATAGACTCGACCTCGTGAGCTCGTATGATATAAATCGAAGTGTAAAACGTCTCCTTCGAAAGACAAAAACTTCCTTTCACCAATAAACGGGAAGAGAAAAGTTCGAAGATAAAATAGAAAATTTTTTTACTAAATTCTGCTTACAAGAAGAGATGAAAGAGTCCGACACGATGTTATATTGAAGGTAACACTTATGGCTACAAGTTACAAAAGTCGATCCAGTTTTTCCGGTAAAGAGATGTTTTGAAACGTAAGGAATGTTTTATCCTATATGCGTCGACATAATCATAGATAATCCATAAAGTGAAACAAGCCGAAGATGACTATGCATATGTACGCAAAAACCTTTTTTTATTAATATCTAAAAGAGTCGGACTGCGAATAGTAGATGATTATAACGATCACCTTTGGTCAAGTGCTGGTAGTCTCCATGTAAAAAAAAGCCCAAAACAAATTACAATACGTCAAAGAATTTATTTGATATTAACGATAAAAAAAGAAAGAATACAGTTTCATCAACCTGAGGCATTGAAACACTGACTATACATTAATTCATTATTTCCAATATATATTTGAATCACAAAAAAACATTTTAAATAAAACAAAATTTCAGCATATTAATTGCATTCAAAGAATTATAATGCAAAATAAAAAAATTAACAATAAATATTTACAGAAAGAAAAGACAGAAATAATTATTCACTCAATTTTAACTTACACATGTCATAAAAAATTGACTCGACGAAGAACATGTTTTAAATATTAATTCGTCATTTAATTTTTAATATCTTCATTTTCAATATGTAATAATGGCTTTATATATTAATGGATCGAATCGGACGGTTACCCAGTGATGCAACGATTGCTGCACCTATTCCACTACCTAGAATTTGAAACAATGTTATCGTTATTAGAGAGAAAGAGAGAGAATTTCTCTCAAAGAAACGAAATAATAAGTATAATTTTCATCATACCATCATCTGATACCATCAATTGAAACTAAAACAGATAAATGAAAGAAACTTGCCATTTTTCGATTAAGTCTGACACATCAATCGTTCAAAGGAATGGATTAAACAACATCATAGGTATGAATTAAGTGCACCGTGAATATTGTATAAAAAATTTTAAACTAAAAATATCTAGTCATTTAAAAATTATAGATGGTGTAAAGGTCAAAATACAGCTGTTCGTAAGATGCATATTTTTCACACTGGATGATAGTTACAAAGGTTGGATTTGTTTTAAATCAATCTGTACACTTAAACTAAATATTTACTTTAGCGTTTTTGATTTTTCTTTAGATTGTTTTCTGTCAAGGGTTTAGAGTTGAAAACGTCAAAACGTGCAGGTATCTACATGTACCAATTGTGATTTGTTTTAAATCTCAACAATCGGCTTTAAGCAAATTGTTACTGTTTGATGACATTCAAACAGAAAAAAAATTATCGCAATGCGTTAAACTGAGGAAGAAAAACGTCCGTTAATACACCAAAATTGACTTCAATGAAAAGTGTCAAACAAGTTCTAAGTTTACATGAGACAGTACATATTGACATATTATGAATACTGAAATATATTAGTATTTCTACGGAGGCTCAATTAGAATTATTGAAGTTATAGTGACTTTTTCTTAAAACTCCAAAATCTAACACAAAACAATGCTATGAAATATCGATAAAAAAATAAATCTTTTAAAAGGTTTAAAAATGTTGATACGGTACTGTGAACTAGATATTATAGATTTTTGAAGAAGTCCAGTAGGAGATGTTTCTCTGCTTAACTGTACATGTAGTTTTACTAAATATTCGAACGAAAGCTTAAAATTGATGAAAAGCCCCTTTTTTCTTAAAATACTCATTGGTAATCGTGATTAATAATTTTAATCAGTGAAAAGTTATAGCATTATAGCATATGATTTGAGATACTGATCATCTCCACTAATTTAAATTCAATTTTACTTTTATTGCAACGTGTGAAAAAATTCAATTTAAATTACGTCGGGCTATTTTTAACGTTCACATTTTTAGGATATGTGCTATTCCTTATATATGTATTTTAAGTCTTTTCTATACACTTTACGGTCATAGTCTTACTCAGCATAATTGCGTTGTTGAATTAGATAATCAACAGATTGATAGTGACTACTTTACTCAATAGGCGGCGGAATGAGTTAGAAATTGTGGGAACGAATATTTTTTTTGCAAATTAATTTGTTAGTTTGCAAGTAGTTAGTTGAGTTAATTTGCGAAAACTAAAGTAAAAATAAATTCTCTTTATAAAGATCATTTGGAATTAATTTAAATTAACTTAATATTGAAGATAAATATCGAAATATTTTCGCGATATTTATACATAGAATATTCTACTTTTATCTTACTTTGACACATCCGCATCAGATATGAGTATGAGTAATTAGGGATGAATCAAGATACAAAACCTCGTTTCTTTATTGTTCATCAAATATACAATTGTAATAAACCGAGAAAAAGGAGTTAAAGATACAAAAAATATAGTAATTACATGATAAATTCAAAGAAATAAATTCCTGCAGTTGTGGAAGACCAGTATCCCGTTTCCGAACTTTTTACATTCTAAAATCTGTGAGAACGTCGTTTCCACTGCTCCTACGGTTTTGCCATCTCTGATTTACTCATTCAGTGTCAACAACAGACTACATAATCAGACCAGTCAAATTTCGTAGTTTTCATAACGAACACTAATATCACACTGTAAAATCAATGTGGGCTGGCTTGAAAAGTCAAAATCTTTGCATCATTTATCGGATATTTATGCTTTTGTTATGAGAGTGAAAATCGTTTTGGATCTGTCAATCCACTTCAAAACTTTTCCTTTTTTTCAGCATTATGTAATTTTCTAGCGTTTTACACGTGGTAAAAATTTCAAACTCTTTGAAGTCTATGGAGCTTAATTTTATACTACAAACATATTGAATCTTATTAAATTCTTTCAATTATTGAGCAGAATAAAATCCGCACATAAACTTCCGTTTGTCCCATTTTTCTGCTTAGATTCTAGTCACTTCTTATGAATCTTATTTGTTTTATATAATTTCTTTTAAACGTAGAAAAGAAGTTGCAATGCTAACAATCATAATTAACAAACAGATAGCTAGAATTTCTGTGACGGGTGTCTACGGTAAAAATAAAACCACTTGACTGATGAAAAATTGATTACACAAACAAAAGTTTGACGGCAAGTAAAAAAAATTTAGAAAAGCAAAATTAACGATAAATATAAACAAACTAAAATAATAGCAAAATTAACAGAAGACAAAAAAAAAGAAATATAAACAATATAAATTAAACAAACTACATGCTGAAAGAAGATCAGATTTGATCTAACCAAAAACGAACACCGATTTTAATAAAAACAAAAATTGTCGGCACAAATAATGTTCGCTGTAGACGAGATGTGTGAGAAAAAAAAAATCACTGTTCCTAGGAACTACAAAGCATTACTGAATGCATTTTTGAGCAGTAAGGTAAATGAGACAGCAAAAGATTAAAACTTGAACTTTAACCTTGAAGACAACTTGATTAACAACCAAAGAAATTAGTTTCACGAATGCATCATGCTTAGATAAAAAAGAGTGTGTTTAGAAAACAATTAACACACGACTACCTGAGAAAAAATGTTCCACAAGCAAGATGGGTTTGATCTAAACATCCTCTTTCAATACCTTGAAGTATTTATAAGGAAACTTTCTGTTATTATCGTTCGTGAACTGAAATTAGAGGGATTCATACAACAAAACTGTTATAGTAGGTAAACAATTTCGGCACTTTAATACCAACACCTAGTCAATTGCAAAACACACAAACGATTATAGAAATAATTTATTATTAGACGGTTTTTTGGAAGAATATAATTTTCTAGTATTCATTTTCATTTATAACCAAGTATCAGCGTTAAGTTAAAAGCAGATTATGAGGATAGAAGAAAATATGAAAGAAGAATGCTTATCTTCATGAAGTCACTACCATATTCACATCGACTTTTGTCGCATGAGCTGAAAGTCTATTTGAATGAAATATTAAAAAATGCAAGGAAACACTTGCGAATAAAAATATTAAGGTAAAAATTTATTTTGTAGATCCATCGGTAAGATTAACAAATATCACATTGAAAATATTAGAAAATATCGCCATCATGGAAAACTATGTTGACACTTTCGGTTTTTTGCCTTTAGCATTTAACTTTTAGCCAGGGGCATTTAACTTTTTGGAAAAGAAAAACAAACCAATAACTTAAAAATCAGTGAAAACTCAGCATAAACTCCCGTAGACCTTGCCGTTTTTCAGAATAATTGGGTAAAACAAATTTTTGAGACATTCGAAGTCCTAGTGGTGCAAATATCGAAGGAATACCGAAGAGTCCTTGAGAGTTCGAATTCTCTGAGGAACATGAAGCCAACGTCGGGATATAAAAGTTCATATAATAAATAATAATTCCAGTGGTTCATTCTTTTTTTTTCTAGAAAATTAAATGCCCTCGAGCTGTCTAAAGATCTATCCGTGGATCTTTCATTCAAGTAAGTTTGAGCTTATGGACTGAAAGTTGATGTAAATGTAGTAATGACTCCATCGAATTGCCTAATAGAAAATTTCATACCGTCATCCAAAAAATCGTCTTTTTTATTTGTACGTTTATTCCATCACCATTTGTATTTAAACTTAATGACCAGTAGATTTAATAACATTGTTTTTTTCGTTTGGCTTTCCATCATCTTTAAGATGATCTTCTGCTGTGATTTGTGGTCGTTGCTTTATTAACTTCTTTTATTTGTATTACTTTTTCGTGTGTAGGCCGCCACAGTCAACGCAGCTCCAATACCACTTCCATCCTCAGAAATTTCCAAATTGAACTAAAAAATAAACAGAATATTTGTGTAAGTGCTCTGCGTATGCTTTAATATATTAATTTAATATGTCTTTCATTCGAGTGAAGTGAAGTGTAAACTCAGTAGAGTATCAGACAAAATCAGTACAGGCCGATCAATTTATTTTGAAACGATTTGCATGTAGTTTTTCTTTACAAATCGTTTCAAACAAAAAAGTTCCTTACTATACTAAACGATAGACAATTTAATTCTCTACAAGATTATATATTCAACTTTAAGACTCATCTTTGATGTTTGGCATAGTAAGTCCAACAGGAAAAGCTCCAAATTTGCTAACTGCACGACACAGTTTTAAAGTGCAAACTGCACTCTTGTTTTAATTGCTTATAATGACTACAAAAAGATTTGAAATAATTTTATTACAGTCAAATGGTTAAGAATCCCATGCTTTACAAAAGTGTTTACTTGAAGGAAACTTATTTCAATTGGTAGTGGCTTTAATACATAAACTTCCAAGTCCACCGAAGTTTCTAGCACTCAAAGGAAGTTTTCACCATTTCAGTATAAAATCCAAAGTTCAAATCATTAGTTTATAGACCAAAAAATGCAGAATTTCGCGCTCTATTAGACTGTGTAACTTACAAATAAATCTGCTATTTTTTTTACCTGAAAAACTAGGGAATACTGGTTGTCGCTAACGCTCGTAAGATGTCCGAAAAATAGGAGAAAATGACCTTTCTTAAAGACTCTTTTTCGCTCTGAGTTCATCTAAAAACTCATTGTTTGTCATTAAAAAGACATCAAATTGTAGAAAATTTCGGTATACCTTGTTTTGTTGAACAATGATTTTTAGCGAGGTTCTGCGCAAAAAATCGATTTCTTGAAGGTAAACTTGAGAAGTTTGGAGCTTTTCCTATTAGACTTACTGTGCCAAACATCAAAGATGAGTCTTAAAAATGAATATATAATCTTGTAGAGAATTAAATTGTCTATCGTTTGGTATGGTAAGGAACTTTTTTGTTTGAAACGATTTGTAAAGAAAAACTGCATGCAAATCGTTTCAAAATAAATTGATCGGCCTGTAGTATCCGACAGATACAGAATACTTATAAATTAGTTTTCTATTTGAGATAAAGAGTCGAATATTATATCATGTTCTCTCACAAAAAAATACCATTCATGTATGCTCTTCTAGACATCAACAATGATGTAGAGGTAAAAAAGCATCACAAAAATATGTAACTGATAATCCGTTTGTTTAGATAATTAGAAACTGGTATGTATTCCATCTTCTTCGCTATCACAGTAAATTGCACAACTTTTTCGTACAATTTAAATTTTTAACCTGTCTTAAAATTCATTAGGTTCTAATGTAACAATAGATTCTTATCAAAATATTTTGATAAAATTGTGAAACTAGTCCGTCACGAACACTCTATATCTAATAATGCTTTGAGAACGCAGTCCATAGGAGAAAATGAATTTTTACCTTGATATTTTTATTCACTAGTGTTTGCATGCATTTTTCCATATTTCGTTTAAAACGTGGATGATATCTATATACCGAACCATCGATACCAACAGTGCAAACTGGCTTATTAATTCGATTAATTAAAACAGCCAAGCCTTTAAGAAAAAGAGAACATTAGATTTAGTGTTTCTTCGATCAAATGTGTTTGGAGAAATAAATACCTGCTCCCGCTAATCGAGAGGCACGTTTTGATACATTTCGACAAATATGCTGTACAATTGCACAATCATCATAAGTTGGATTTCTAAACAGAATAATTAATAAGGCGATATATTTGTCTTCTTCTCATGAAATCAAACTTACCTGATACCAACATCTTCTAATACACGTCTTGTGTTACTAAATCCAATTCCTTCAATAAATAACAAAAAGAAGTTGTGATAAAATGATGAAAATGATTATCAGCAGTTTACCTTCATCCATTTCCACTGTTGAAACAAATTTTGTATAGAAACCACCGCGTGAATATAATGGAGCTTTATAATCACCGTATCCTTCATTATGACCCAAAAATAATAGTTCTTGTTGCATTAAGTCTATTATAATTAATCTTACTATTTCACCCCTATACAACATGAAAAAATCAATGGCATGAAAATAGTTAAAGTTTTTTATTTTGCCCTTCTTACATATACATTCCACTAATCATTTTTTCAAATAGTTGTTTGCCAGGATTAATCGATGATAAATCAACTTCTTCATCATATTTTGTTCTTATATGATTTAATTTATTATTATCACCAAACGCTCCCCATTCCATATTAATTATGACCTATGTATGACAATTATCAAAAGTATATTTAATATTAACTTATTAATTTTAAGTTTCTTTACTTGTTTTGGCATATTATAATCGCCGTCCCATGTTCCAACTTTATCCAATTGTTCCATGTAACATGCATTCGTTCCAGTACCTGAACAAGTAAATATTTGAATGCTGTTGATATATTTCTTTTTAATTAGTATTTTTTACCTAATATTAAACCAATTAATGTATGAGGATCTTTATAGGCGCAAGCCATCAATGTACCGACAGTATCATTCACAAGAGCAACACAATCAACATTGAGCTTCTATAAAAAGAAACAATAAAAAGCATACAGAATAACCAATAAAAGAATCTATCGAATAAAACCTTCTCATTGATGGCTGTTTGAAGCAGTTTGACAACATCTTCATTAACAACATTTGCACAACTAAAACCTTTTGTCCATTGTGTTAGACGAGCTGATGCAAGACCTACAAAAACAAAACAAACTTGACTTTTAAACATAACAATGTTGTTGATATTTTTACCTTCTTGTTTGCATGGAAATGAGAATGTGAATCCTATAATATTGAACGAAAATATATTAATAGATGACTGGCGCATAGTTTCTGACAGGCTGGCAAACAGTAACTCTTTAGGTGTTTGATAAAACTTACGTACTGTCAACTGTGCTTTACTTATTGCTTATGGTGCTTGCTGCATCTGACTACTGTTCAACAATTCTACATCTCTTGGTCGGGTTCGGTCAGGTTGAGTCGTCATGTCGACATATATCACTAAATCTCGGAATCATGTCTATCTTAGGTTGGGTCGACATGTCTATCTAGCTGTGTCTCAGTAGTGATCAACAATTCTGCATATCTAGGTCGGATGAGGTTAGGTTGAGTCCTTATGCCTGTAGCTAACATATATCGCTACGTGTCTGGGTCGAGTTAGGTTGAGTCGTCATGTGCTGTGAACAATAGGATTAA
The DNA here is from genome assembly GCA_905250885.1 of Didymodactylos carnosus. NCBI lineage: Eukaryota > Metazoa > Rotifera > Eurotatoria > Philodinida > Philodinidae > Didymodactylos > Didymodactylos carnosus. The sequence continues at coordinate 11,738 of CAJNOQ010002332.1, read as the reverse complement.
GAAGAAACTACGTAAAACGGCTCGTCCTACCTATAGAAAGTTAATTTTCGTTCGAAAGAGTTTAGTTTCGATATAAATGGATGATCATATCGGCTAGAGCATCTACTATCGAAATCCATAAACGAAAATATTTGGAAATAGTGTGAAAAAGCAGAATTATGGTTATAAAGTGCGTTCTGTTCGCCGTCCCGCATGAGTTTCAAACAGTAGCAAATATTAATGGTTGCAAATCCTACAGAAAAATTTTGACTTGATCTGATTAAGTTTTGTTAAAGTTATAACATTTATCGACGTTTCTTTGTATTTCTGAAAATTCCTAACATCAACGAAAGATTTTTTTTTACCTAATGGATAACGCACACCGGTATTTAATAAATTTTCCTTTTTCATAAAATCCAGCAAACAATCGGCCAAATGTTTGAATAACTAAGAATAAATGAAAGAGAAAAAAGTGTTACCAGTTTGTGTGGTAACTATTATGGATGAGTTTCATTATCCAGAATCTTCTGTATTGATACTCTTTGAGAAACTCTCTCTCTCACTCTCGGCATCCAACTTACATATTGTCCATCGCCAACCATAATACTTTGAGGAATAAGAAAAATTTTTGATTTAGTTTCAATATTAGTTCGACCTTGTAAATTAATTAGCAGAACACGAAAATTTGTTCCACCTAAATCTAATGCTAATACTTGTTCAGATTCTGTACCATCTGGTGTACAACGAACGTAGGTGGGAAACATTTTGACCACAGCATTTTTATGGGTGGCCGGTGATAAACCAGCATCCATTTCATCTTCCAATATTTGCATAACTTTTCGAAGCCCATCATCAGCTATTTTTAATGATTCAACTACTTTTTCAATCTATAAAAGAAGACCGAACATTTTTTTGTTAGTGCACCATAAATTAACATCATTAACATAAAAATATCATGTGTTTGTTCATTCTTTCAAAATAACTGACTTTCTAGTTGAGCGATATAAATTAGCCTATAATATTTCTTACCGAATAAAAACAAGATGTTTATCGAAATTTCATGTACAAAATACTAGATTAATTGTCTTCAACGAACTGTTTCTATGTTGGCTGGGCAATTTTCTATAGAGGAAGAACGATCGCCATTCATGCGTAACAAAATAAGGGATATAGATCACTGATAATTTTTAATCAGTCAATCCATTAGTTATGCTTGCAAGAAAGTGTTTCGCACACAAGCTATGAAACTATCCATTTATTCTACAATTATTAGTCGCGCTAGTTTTTACTAAAATTTGAGCGAACGATATCGTGAATAGTGATAGAATATAAGTCAAGAAGCTCCTAAGAAACGATCACACAATAAACTCATACACTGATCAATTTGGCTCTTTAAGAAACTGACTACATGATCTCATAATTGCTAGAAAATATCCAGAACTCTATTTGTCTAAGAGAGTTACTTACTGAAATGAGCACGGAGACAGAGAAGAACACAGTTCAGATTGGAAAGATTGTATTGAGCATGGACAATGGATATGTTCTATATACTTTTATTTCTTTATGCCCACAGAAGAAATATACTTCAAAATCAGAAAACGAAATTAGCAACATATCAACCATTTTTTATTCGAGAAATTTAACAAGATAAAGTTGATCCAACTTTTTTTGACGTTCTGTGTCTCTTCCAAAATCTTGTAAATTAGCAGGATCTGACACCACGAAATGGCCAAAATGCATCATTGGATTGATGGCGTGTTTATAGACATATTTTTTCAAATTATTCTTACGCGAACAATCATTGGTATAGTTATATCAGTAAATGAGCTACGCTACTTTTATCATGAACGCAGACGAATGGCGTACGCGGAAACCCGACTACGCAAGACTATATCAGTCATGTCGTAAGGTATTATTAAGATGTGATAAGATTCTGAAAATTTTTCGAAAAACCAGTAAGAGTTATTTACCAGGCGCGTAAGTAAAAAAAAGCGGTGAATAGAATTTTCACGGGAGACGCACAGCGATGTTGTATCATCTCACGATTAAATGCGATTGCGACGTGACAAGTTTTTTTTTACAGTGATTGGATCATGGAGTCGTGAAGCGATCGCTAAGAAGTCGGTATTCTCGCTTCACGATCGCGAATTACAAATTTTCGAAAAGTAAGACTTCATCGCGATCGCGCCGCGACAACAGCGACTCCTTAGGGATTTCGGCACGAATTGCGCGATTTTAACGCGATCGCGGAGCGATTACCGCGTTCGCGACGTGAATGAAGCAAGAAAGTGGACTTGGGAAGAGGGAATAACGTAACCCTCCATATCAATGAAATATCGAATGTTTGTTGAAACTATCAAGTCATTTTCATGTAAACTCTTCTTTACTATAAAATTTATCAACAAAAGTCCATTGTCCTTTGAACAGTGTAGTATTTAATATGAGTGAAAAGTTTTACTATCAACAATCTTTGTCCCGTCTGAAATATTCGTATATTTTTTTAACGTTTTACAAATTTTTGTACCTTTTATCATTTACTCTCTTAATAAATGAAAGAAAGAGAAAACAACCTTGAGTCGATTACATAATGTAGTTCGTACAGTTCTGTTGTTTTGCGCATGAATGATGAAGAAAAATGACTATCGTAACCGACCAATTCCCTTTTTTAAAGGGGTTTATTATTCTTTTCTATGGCTATATGTTTATTTGATATATTCTTTGTTGAGAATTGAATTTTTTCTACATTCCACAAGTCTTTGCTTTCTTTTTGTTTTTGATAAGATTCTATCTGATAAACATGCATTAATATCTCGACAATTCGATAAATCATTTATGTTGTACTAAAGATACTTTTTCTCAAAACAAAAAAAAAACGTGTGGTATGTCAGAAGGCATTACAGCAGATATCGAATAATATCTAGAAGATACCATGTCACGTTTAGAACAAGAAAAGAGCCAATACCTCAAAGTAACTCTTCGTAAAATGAAAGTTAAAAAAAACATCATCAAGGTTTCTTTTTTTAAGTTAAAATTTTTTTTGATCTACGAAAAAAAATTTTCAAATTTGAAAGGATAATAATGATTCAAATAATGATTCTCGAACATCGGTGAGAGACTTGATCATATGTTTAATAGAGTGAGTCATCAAAACTTTTTACGATTATACTTTGACCAATAATAATATATCTTGTGTCAAAAGTTTACCTTGAATAATGTGTTATCAAACTTTTAACCGAATGATCTACGAACTTAATATTTCAATGTCCATGCGTCACTCTATTCTAATCACCAACTGTCGTTTTTTCCACACACATATACTCATATCAAATGTACAAAAGTTCAACATATGATCATGCAGACGAAGAATGATCATTTTTTTTCATAGTTCATTCTAACTTTTTTTATATTTATCGTTCGATAATTCAGTTTATTTGAAGTGTGTACATTTGAAAAAAGATTTATGGGCAATGATAAGAGAAAAAAAAAACTTGAAAGGATAACTACCGTTTGAACATCTAGGGAAAGTAATCGTAGTTTTTGAAATTGGACTTTGCTCAGTTTCGCTGATAATAAAATGCTGAGAGAAGAAAACACCTGTATTTTGTTATTATTGTAAAATAAAAATGAATGTCTTGTCCGTAAAGGTCCTCGATTAACTTTTAATGTCAAGGATAAATTTAATTGTCCTACTTAATTCAAAACGTCTAACCAGCTCGACTAAAAAGGTTTACTACTAAGTTTATCATAGTTAGATAATTGTTGATACCAGTACCAACCATTGGAACTACTACTGAAAGTACCGAAGTTTTCTTCATTATCTACGTCTATTTTTGAATTCACTAAAAGTTTTTCTTTCTCCTTAAATCACGAAGACTCTCGTCCCTTAATTGTTTTCGTAATTATCGAACTTTTTCGTACTTTCTCTGGTACCGAATCGAAATTTTTGATACTGCTCAAAAACACTAATGGTACCGAAATACTGACAATTTTCAATATTTCTTACTTGATCATTTGATTCTGGATGTCGATTTGGAATAATATATTTTTGTGTTGAAGCAGCTCGATAACCTACGAAAATATTAACAATTTTTGTAAAAACAAAAATACGAGAACATTGACAAAGACGTACCACTCCAAGTAGCAACACCAATCACAAATCCGGCAGCTATAGCATAAGCAGTTTTACGTAAAATAGAGTTTAAAACATCGTCATTTAAAGCTTGAATAGTTGTAATGGACATTGTATACAACGAGAAAATAATTATAATAAATTGTGTTAAACAGAAATATCAGATATATATTATTAGATTAGATCATTTAATCTTGTTATTCAAACAACCTACAAAAAATTATCAAAAGTTAACGCTTTGTATATAGATTCGATCTATAAACAACTTTTGACAGGCTAGACAAAATGTTTTTTACGTACTTTAATTAAATTGAACAGTATTTTGAACAAAGAATGACTTTTTCTTTTTATAATAGTAACAATAATATTACGCTTTTATTTTATTTTTATACACAACACGTGTAACATATGCTTTTCAATGAAATGCAAAAAAAAAGCCCATAAACATGAGAATGAATCTAACTGACTTTGTTCTCATATATGGTTATAAATAGTTATATAGTCTATATTTTTTTGTGATGCAACGTATTTCTTTACCGTTCTGTTCTATATTTTATATGATGAGAGAAAAAAAATAGAATTTATAAATGATAGTTTTTCGTTTCTTTTTCTCTACGCACGTATGTAATAGATCCAACTATCTGTTTAGTTCTTGGAAAAATCTCTAAAAACACTTTTGTATACACTACTATTATTGTTGATAGCAAGAAAAACGTTGGCGTTAATATTGTTGTAAGATTATTGGAGGATGGTTGATTCTGAAAAAAAAATAGTGTCAGTTCCTTAGAAGAAGGAATACAAATAGAGAAAGAATAGAAGAAAAAAAAGTTTGTACTGTTTCACGTTTTCCAATATCACACCCCTTGTCTAAGAACAAATGATAAGTCAAAAGGAAACGATTTATTATCTACTGCATAGAATAATAATTTTTATTTTAAACAAAGAATAGTTAAAATTAGAAACATCGTCCTAAACGCATATATCTAATGTTTCAGTTGCTTCCTTTCTTCTGTTTCCATTCTAGTTTGATAGTATTGACAAGTAAAATTTGTAAAAACTTCAGAAAAAGATCGATAGATATTGAGCAGATTTTTGATTCATGTTAAATCTAAAATGAAAATATAGCACTTCTAAACAATTCACTTTACAAATTTACCATGAAAAGTTACTGATATTTGACTAGTTTGAAGTTGCTAGTTTTAGCCACTGAAGAAATGAAACGAAAACCAGTTGGATAGAATAACCACTGTCTACTGCAGTTATGACTACCCAAGCAAAAAATCATATATGAAAATGATCTATCTGAAAATGAAATCTAGATATTATTTATTGTGGTATTAGACAATAACACGCCCAATATATCTAGATAATCCAATAAAAGTGACATGTGTACCAGATATTTTATAGTAGGATTGCCTAATACCACCACAAAATATCTAGATACTTCACAAGATTTCTTATTTGGGCATGTGGTACATCTAATATCCAGAATTGGGTAAGATATTGGATTATTTAAATATATCGACTACTTTATTGAGTTAACTAGCTGGGATTGTCCAGTACTCAATACTGTCTTTTTACTTGTATCTAGGTATATCGGGTATTGAATTGGGTTACCTATTTAGGATTGTCCAATACTCGATACTTTTTATTTGCTTGGGTATTGCCTGTTCACTTTTCCACTGGGAAATCAGTAAATCTCTCGATTGTGAAATCCTTTATAATGCTCTTTATTTGCTCTTTTCAATCAAATAATAGTCCACATTTCTCGAACTATTGAACGACATTCATATCCTCAATTTGCAGAGGCTGGAAAAAGGCTTTCACACAGACCAACTTTTAGTTTTGAAAAGCAAGTGATCGGTGCGAACAAGTTAATCTTTTTAACCCTTTACATCCGACTGTCTCTTCAAAAGGACATTACCATATATGATAATAATTTTTATAAAAAAAGAAACGAAGCACAAAATAACAATATGTTTATTCTTCTAATGTAAGATGATAGCACAAGCTAGCAGTTGTTAATAAGAAAATTTGTTTTCATCAAGTCTAAATAAAGATATATGAGTTGCAAGTTCCGTTCGCATGATCAACTGTCAAAAGTAAAGGGTTAACTACTCAGTTTTGATTAATAGTTCGTGGAACAATAGAAAAAAATAGTCATATGTTATCTTTTGAAAGCTTGAATGATAATTATTTAAGAGTAATCTACTGCAGTTTAAAAGCGAACCTTTGAGAGTCTTTAATGGTGATTTTTTGAAAGTTCTAATGACGTAAGATAGTTGAGTTGAACATCTTCTAAGATTTTTAGAAGATGTATAGAAATTAAGTTATTTTTTTGTATTTTTATAAGGATTTTCTCTTTAACTGCAATAATGTAGAAATATAATCAACGAATACTATGCATGATTATCAAAGCTCATCTGCACCATCTCAGATAATTTCATTTACTCATATGTAAAACACTGATACTACGTATACAAACATAACACTATATTTGTTATATGACTCTACATGAACTCTTCTAAACCCCACATTATGGTATAACTAAAGTGACATCCCAAGAAAACTTTTTATACAAAAGCTTACAAAATTCTAAAACGACTAAATAACAAACATTTTGTCATTTAGATCTTATCCATAAACCTTTAGAAAACTGTTTAAAAGCCTTTGATAGTTGTTTTCAAATTTTCACAAAGCCCGAAATTTGTTCAGTTTTCTATGCGCTTTTGAACTAAAATGATTACAAAATACTCTCATAAGCTGAAAATTCACCTTTAAAAAAGGCTCATATTCAAAACATTTGGTTTTAATTTATAATCAGAAAAAGATGATGCTTGAAAATTTATAAGCCTAAAGATTTCTCTACAAGATGTGATTATTGGAAAAGTTTTAAGTAAAAAACTGACATCAAAAAAAGTTATTTGTTGAAAAGGATTTTGTTCGTGATATTTATTATCTATATTTTACCAACTGTTTCTGTCAGTTCTGTTTGAATTAGACGAAGGGAGGAAGTTTTTAACAAGAATAAATAGTAATTGTTTGCTTTGAAAAAAAACAACGCATATTAGCCCTCGCTCATTGATTAAAACGTAATATCTCGAACAAAATCTGATCGCAAATCAAATAGTTTCCATTTTCAAATCCTATATAATTGTTTACAACAATAAGCAGTAATTTTGCTCGTACGACGAATATAAACATACATTATGCTGACTTTTTTTTGCATTATATTCCATATCAATTTCCGTAGTAATATTACTCAAAAATTGTTTGAATTGAAACACCATTCTATCGCATTACATTGAACAATGAAAAATAATCGATAAATAATCAGAGCAAATGGAGAATTATTTTCAATGTGGTAAGTTCTACATACATTTCAAATATTTTGATATATTCACATATCTACGGTTATTTTCTCGTTGTTTGTTGAAGGTTTGCGGCTTTCAATTATTTTTGAATTCACTGGTGTACATTTGATCGACTCGTGATCGTTCAAAGATCTATGATACACTTTCTATTTATGATATGTTTGTTTAACCGTAGAAATAGACTATATTGATTAAAAATAGACAATTGTCCATGAATGTTTGATAATAGGAGTAATGGTGTACAGTAAAGAATAGAAAATAACTTTACTGTTATTTGTATTAGATTAGGAGCCATATTATACACGTTTTGAATTCTACCAGCAAATATTGTTATCAATAGATGAGGACGTGTAAAGAATTCTTTGTAAGTTAACATACTTTTCAAAGAAAAAGAACCATGTCAAGATGCTAATTATGAATCATTAATCGATCGTAAGATAAATGTAATGTTTCATAGTTGTATCGTCATAATCGATTTTATCAATATGAAATATTCTTGCTGCTGATATAAGTACCTCTTCCTCCGTAGGGTATTTAGAATAGGGGGATATATCAAGACCACGAACATATTTGGAATTTTTGATATTGATAATAAACAGAGTATTGCCGAATCGCTCCGCTTTTGTTCGATTTTTACTTGTAGAAGTAAAAGCATCCCACGCCTTCTCTGTTCCGACTGCTTCTTGATAATTACTGATCATATGTGAATCCAAATGGGCACCACGATAGACCAAACCCGTATAACTATTCATACTAAATGCACGTGATGCATCACACTGATAAAGAAAATCACAATATGCGCCTAATGTATCCAGTTTACTCATATCGTTATCTCTCAACGTTTTATTAATAAGTTTATAGAGAAAACCTTCTGTTGTATAGAGAGATATACAACATTTTAGAATATCTGTTCGATCTTTGTCTTTCACTTGTTGCAATTGTTTGGAAAACCAATCACCTTCAAATTGTTGATTGAGTAATTCAGCTTCGTATAGTATTCCTCTTGCTGCTTGTTCTGTTTGATCTTGAACACTTATATTAGGATATCGTTTCATCCATTCTTTGATAAAATGTGAATTACCATGTAATTCATCACGAAAGGATTTAACTGGTTTTTGTGGAAAAAAAAATCGATCGTCTCTCAAATATTCTTCGGTATTGTAATCAACGTCAAGTTCAACAGACTTTTTCTGAATTCTGTCGCCCGTCCTTCTTTGAAATTCTTCAGTTTCAAGTTGATGTGTATTAAACGGTTTTATCATTGTGGATTGTTGAGCTGTATCATTGATTTTAGTTGGCTGACAACCCATTCACACTACAACACACAAAACGGGAGGAATAGTTAGTTTTTTGTAGAAGATAAATCTGTATATATCTATATTGTATGGTTTTCTTGGACTGAGCGCGTTTCAACTGTGATATAAGGCATGAGAGAAAAAAACTCTGAACCTTTTGTTAAAATTGCAAAATACTACTGACTAGGCCCTAATATCACTTAGCTATGTAGGAAAGGTGAACCTATTCGATCAATCTAAACATATATTACAAGAGTAAAAAGATAATTATTCGCTATCAGCTTAGAATTCTATTTTAATTCGTCATCGAAAAAAATTCACGTTGAAGTGAAACGTGTAGAAGAAAGAGAAAAAGTTTTATAAATAAAATAAGAGAAAAATATTGCTCTGTTGAATTTCTTTTTAAAACAGTAACATTTTTGTTCTACTTTTCTTCGTGTAGCCACGGCATTCTGCGAGAAAAGAAGAAAAATATTAACAGCATTTATGTTCGAACGTCGAGTATAATGGTTCAACCTTCAGTAAACACTTCCAAACAAAGTTTTAATCAATTCCATTATGTCTTTAAAAGTATATGTGTTGTCCATAGTTTTCACGCAAGGGAACAGCTATTATACCAGCAAAAATAAACTGGTCTTACGAGGGAACCTTTCGAAATGTCTCCTTCCGATTCCGGTGATTTGTACATGGGTCGCTAGACCTCAGTGTGGTAGTACATACCCTAAAAAGATTCGTACTCATCACTCTTGAAGACCCGATTTACTAAAAAACCAGTTTTTCAAGAACTCTAAAAAATAACCCAAGCATGATTGTAGCCCGCAAATTTCTGATTAAAATGAGACATCACCCATTTCTACATGACCTTTCTTTGCAAAGTTATAGAATTTACAAGAAAAACCTTAAATTAATTTCTTATTTCTGTAGCTTTGAGCTGACAATAAACATTTCGGGCTTTCCCTAGTGAATGCACTGGAAATCAAGTACTTAGCTGCTTGCAAATTTTCTAAAGCACGTGGTTAAACACTTGTCAAGCATTTTTAAACTTAATGATTTTAACGCAGACTTAATATGTGCCACGTACTTGAAAGATCTTCCGATACTTGCATATATTTCGCAAGTACTTACCAAGTTACCTGCCAAATACCTGATGAAGTACCAGGGCCGTAGCCAGGGGGTAGGCAAACAGGGCACGTGACCACCTCTTAAGATTTTACTTCAATGTATAATATACACTAAATTTATAGATGATAAATGCCGTATGGAGATAAAACGCTAGAAAAAGTGCTCAACCTAGCTTTAACATGGAAATTCAGACTAGTAAAGATGGAACTTTTTTGTAGATGCCCAACCCTTACCAAATTTCTGGCTACGGCCCTGTGAAGTACTTATCTAGTACTTATATTTGTTAAACTACTTGATAAGTACCTTTTTTACTTGCAAAAAACTCCAGGAACTCTGGACATTACTTATCCAACTACCTTTCTGAGTACTTGGTCTCAAGTACACGCTAGACAAAAAATATTTGTGAAATCTTATAAGAATCTTACACAATTCTTATATAAGATCTTCCACGAAAGTGACAAGAATTCTGCTGAATCTTATAAGAATCTCACAAGAATTCATAAGAAATTGATAAGAGTCAGCAAAACTCGTACGTTATTCTTGTAAGATTCTTATGAGAAACATGATCGACCGAAAACTCCCAGTACAGTACTGAAAAAGGCCGGCACTACTAGTGCGGACGACATGCTATGTTGTACCGGTACGTACTAGTTCCACATTTTTCCAGTTCCCGTTTATTATCTACGATTGCACTATGTTTTACTCGGACTTTTCTTCGAGAACATAGTACAATCAAATTTGAATGCGAGCAGACAATGCTTTGATCTTGTTATAATCTTTATCTGAAACGAAGAATTGCCGTAAGATCGGTCGACTAGGGTCACCGATAACCATTTACCTAATGCAGACGTCAAAACTCCATTCGCGCGCTCAACACAACCCTGAGATTGAGGATGACGCGGACGACCTCGCACAAGTGTCATTTCTGGAAACAACTGTTTTAATTCAACGATAACCGTAGCAACAAGTTCAGTACCATTGTCCGAATGCAGTAAACGTGGAGGACCGAAAACGAAAAACAACTCTTTTAAACGATGAGCAACTTCATTAGTGGATTTACTTCTCAACGGATACGCCCAACTAAATTTCGAAAAGTGGTCGACACAATTCAATATCCACGTAACATCAGCTGACACAACATCCGGACGTGTTCTCATGTCAATGAGATCGATTTGTAACCTTTAACCATAACATCTAGGGATATAATTGGTTTTGATACAACTGATTGCTTGACTGTTTTTCGTAATTGACAAGCAGAACAATGTTTGAGAAAAATTTTCACAATATGTGGAATCCAAGAATAATTCGCTGTAATTTCGGCTAGGATTTTGTCTCTTCCTCCATGTGCAACTGTAGTATGACATTCCCCGATAATATTAAAAAAACTTTCACATACACAAACTGGTTTATTTGTAGTTATACAACAGAAAACATCAATATCCACTATTTTTCTCACAACAACATTCTGCTTTAACCAATAAACAAATTTCGGAGAAAAATTGTTTGATGACTTTCCCTTTTCGAGTCCTAATGCTTTCATACCCATTGCCAAATTTTCTACAAGAGTAGTCTCAACAAAACGCGAAATTTATATTTTTTTTAAAAAAACGGTGAAAAACGCGTTCATTTTATAGAAAAAACTGGAAAAAACGTGATCTTTTTAAAAACGATTAGGAACAAAAAAAAAACACTGGCGTTTTCTTCTGTTTTCTTTAATATTAGAGAAAAAATCCGTTTAAACGCTGCTAGAAAAAAACGCGTTGATCTTCGTTTGACTTTTGGTTCTGTTTAGTTTGCCACACATTTTTTGTTTAACGCTGTGGATGTGAACAAGGTACA
>CAJNOQ010002331.1:0-24902 GCA_905250885.1 Didymodactylos carnosus | reverse complement strand
AATCTACTTTTTCTTTTTGTCTATCTGTTCTTGGATAATAAAACCATCATTGAAAAATTAGATTTCTCTAAGGACTTTTGAAAACTTTTTACTTTTCAAGTAGCATGACGAGTGCAAAGTATTGTCGCGAAATATTGGCATCTTAAGTTCTATTTGAATTTGAGTGAATCTGTCATTGAATTTCAATGCGAAAACCTGTTCTTGATTTGTGCACCCAAAGAAGCATCTGTTTCGAAACTATGTATTTCTGCAAAGTCAAGTCGCGAAAAGGAATAATTATGAAAGAGATAATGGCATTGAATGCAAAAATTTGACGCCCAACAAGAAACTGTTCGACTCACGTAGGTTCAACTATTTTTCGTAGCTCTCTAAGAGACAACTCAGAAGTACAAAAATTTTAGTTGTCCCTCTGGTTTCCTAGTCGAAAGAACAATACAAATTTATGTCGAGATGTGGGGTTGTAACCACAATCCAAATGATGAATTGAAAGTTGAATTCTTCATACCATCAATAGATTTCTGATTATTTTTATAAAATGTAGTCGTCTGTATCATTCAAATTATACACATCCTTTGTCACTTTGGAGTTAAGCTGGAGGATCATCTAAACACAATTAACAATAGCGTTCGAAAGATTCCATTTTGCTCTGCTCAAAATATTTATTGTAATATCATCTGCAAGATATTCATTCTATTCAAATGGTTGGTACTGAAAATCTGTTGAACTAAACCAGTGATGAATGATGGTAGATATATATCGCCAATATCGTTGTTCAGAAAATTGTAATAGTACATTGATGCCAGCACACCCATTGTTCAACAGAAAGAAATAATTTTATCGAAAAGGAACGAAGTGGCAGTGTCCATGTAACAATTTATCACACTTATTTTTCACTTTTCTGCATATTTCTGCAGAAAAGGATATTTCTTGCGTTCAAAAAAGTCACTTGTGATATGTACAGATCATACAATTTTTATGCGGAAACATTACCAATATAACTCACTTATCAACACTTAAATTCCTGTACGTGGGTGATTAGATCATAATAGTTTTGATGAGTATAGTACATGTACTATACTCATAATAATATTATCCTCTGTTACGATTATTGTCATGCTCTACATCTATGACCACTTTTACTACATAAACTTCTATTGTAAAATCTTTCTTTTGCAAGTAAAGTCGATCGAAAGTTGATGCGGCGTTTCTTCTTCATAATCAACGGACTCGTTAATCGATTTTTTTTCACGAAGTATCTTCTTGTGCTATATTTCGTTAACATATTGCTAGGTAATTAGAGTTATTTGTGCATATCTATCTCAAGAAGGATGATTTTCACCAAATGAAAAGTCACCGGAAATTACTGGAAATCATTGGAAATCACAGAGAATCACTGAAAATCAATTGATTTTGGGTGATTTTCGACCGATTTTGAACTAATTTCAATCAGCTGTTTCCCCATTGATCTATCTCCACCACTGATAAGTCGAACTTCTTTGGGTTAATTCCTTAAAACGCTTAACCGTCCGCATCCTGTGATCGTCATGTTCGATGACATAGTGGTACTTCGATGAGCAAAGAAATATCATCGACAATATTTCGCCGCTGGTTACTTACCACGGTCACACGTAGGCCGCATCTCATTTCGCTTTGATTTTTTTTGCGATCTTATTGGCATGTTATTTTTAAAAACACTTTGCACACAAATTAAACTTTCAAGATGAGACGTGCATGTGAACGTGGATGAAGAGAAAGATTTCTTCACCCAATGTGTAACATGAACTAGGATTCATTTAAGTGGTTAGTTCGTTGCTGTTTATTCATTGATTTTAGAAATAATCCTGTCTAATAACGTTACTGGAACTTACAAGGAGCCATATATTTATCTCAAGTTGTGGTGGCTACTTTATTTCTTTTTTCTTGCCTTCTGTCTACACTGCATAAATATTCTATAGAATCAGACATAAAGAAATTATCTGAAGACGAATAAATACATAACTAGTCGCTTTTAACCTTGCTAAAAAAATATAGAATTCATCTGAAATTATCTTCAATTATATGACTAAAATTAATAGTTTTACCGATAACTTTTATTAACAATTAATCAATAAAATTATAACAAGTATGACAGCGATGGAAAAAAACATAGAAAAAGAAAGTTAAGCCGTATTTGCAGTCCGCCTTAGTAAAACTTTCTTAGCTGTTTGATGAACTTGTGGATCGAGTTTAACTAGAGAGAGAAACAAAAATATATTAAACATTATTATCAAAGAGTAACTACAAAACTTACAAATTTTGTGTTGTCCTTTCATTGGTAATTTGAAGAATAATTCTTGTGGATTTTTACAAATAAATACATAATCAGAATCGGATTCGCCCTTTGGAAACTAAATCACCAAAAATATTAGATATTTCTCACACTCACGTACTACAATCATTCTTACCTTTTCAGTATAAGTGTCTCGTTCTAGACAATCAACTAATTCCACACAGCCTAACAGCATACTTGTCGGATATTCACTGGGAAAATCAATTTGATCACCTATATACGATTTTAGAATAATTAAATGTAATAATAAGATAATTTTCATTTTTACCATTTTCTCTCTGTCGATAGAATGTTTCCATATCATAAATGGTTTGTGTGTCGGGTTCTTTTGCTGCTGCATGAATCCACAATCGTCCACGATGTGCCGTATGCCATGTTCGACCTTCATGCCTATGAAGAAATATGTTAAAAAAGTATAAAATCAATCTTTTTTCTCATATATTTTACATTTTAATTCCACGAACTAATAGTGAAGCCCACGGTTGATGCATTGTCAAACATTGACCATCATCATACATTTCCATTAAATCTTTATCTTGTATTCTTAAACGTTGACGATCTCTATCCTCTACACTAACATTAGAACATACACTCACTGTTTTAGGATTTTTTTCAACCCACTAACAATAGAAAAAACAACATAACATTAATTTTTGATTAAATTAACAATCAGTTCGAATGTTACTTGTGGTGCTGTAAAATTTCCTGGTAAATTTCTATTTAATATCTCATGTTCTTCCCAATCAATCATTTTTAATAGTTCTAGCTGTTGTTGTTCTTCCATTTCTCTATCCGCTTTTAATTTATAGTGAGCATTTTCTTGAACGGACCTTGCCTCGTTATATCTAATAATAAACAAAAAAAAGAGCAGTGAGATATTTCGTCCAGTCTTCTAGCTAACATCAACTAAACGTACATATCATCATTTGGATATTCTAATTCATTAATAATACGACGACCAGCAAAATCAATTGTAAACTTTTTATTTGATGATTGTTTTTTTTCTTGAATTTGTTTTTCAAGTTTCTATAAAAAAAAAAGAAAAGAAAAGAAAATCAAAAAAAGAAGCATATATTTGATTAGAAAAAGTTAAATATCAATTAATTACTATTAATTTTGAACGTTGTTCTGAACTAAGCCATTTGTTATTACTATCAAAATAATCGGCAGCATCATCGATTACTCGTGTACGCTGTGCACTATTCAAAGAAGTAAATTTCATCTATTTGAATGTTAAAAAAATATTTATTTCAATTTTAACTAACCTAGTACGATCAAATTCAATTAATTTATTTTTATGTGCAACAGCTTTTGCAATATCATTTAATGAAAATTCTTGATCATCTAATATATTACTTGTTTGTTGATCTTGTTCACGCCATTTTCGATTCATTAATTCATTTTTTAATGTATTACCTTCAACTGTATTTGATTGAATTTTTTGTTTTTCATCACGATTACATACCTAAATAATGTAAAGAAAATAAATTTGATTTGTTAACAGAAAACAGAAAACTACGTACTAAATTACCACAATAGAAACATGGACCAGAACCTAAACAAATTTAACAATTAGAATTTATTTTGACTTTAATAATTTTTTCTAATTATTGACCTTCTTGTTCACAAACAACACGTCCACATTTGAGACAATTGCCAACAAGTTTATGTTTTGATGCTTGACATTCACATGAATTTCGACCTTATCAAAATAAAATAATAGATAATTTCTTATATGGATAATTGATAATTAATACATACATACCAGGTAACTTCATTGTCATTTTTGCCTGTCCTTCATTACTGAATAAATTAACAAATTTTGTTTTTTTCTTTGTTGTTGCCATATTTTTAACGTTCCTCTAGAATCGTATTTAATGTCTGTAAAAAATTATATTTTTGTTCACTAGATGCTGTTGGTTGATTAAAGAGACAAAATATTACTATAAAACTAGTCAGTAAAGTAGTTAACATCCTATTAGCTCTTCAATGAAGATTCTAATAAATTAACATACGATTATTTCTTTTTTTAGGTAAAAAAAACCAATAATAATCTTTCTATAAATTAAAAAGACAAAACGTGTACAGACTCCAACTAGAAATTAGTACATTATCGTATATATAAGAACGATAATCTTTTTATTTCTATTTCTCATTTTTGGTAATTATTGATATTAATCTTGTGAATAGATGACAGTTTTGACATAGTCACAAATTTTTATCAATAATCATTGTTCCAGATGACATGAATATATGTCACAATGTTTAAATCAAGTATTTTACAAAGATGTTCTCATTTCTGTATGTAATCAATGTTATATGTATGATTATATCTCGATTTCATTATATCAGATTTTAAAATTGCTTGAGTCGCTTTGATGTAAAAAATTTCTCTCTATATATAAATAAAATTGTCATACAAATAATTGATTTTTCCTATTTACGTCAGATGTAATTGTCGATAAGAATCAATCTTTTATTATAGATTCGCTAGAAATATTCAATTCCTCATTCTCATTGCTATCAGTGTTTAATTAGATTGGACATTGATTATTATCGTTCATGTCCGTTATTCATTAAAACATTTCAAAAAAGCGATGAATACACAGAAATATACAAAATGTATATTTTTCTGATCCAGAACATATATGATAAACCCTCACTGTCATGATTTCTCACTATGACATACATTTTATATATCTTGTACTTTCAGTTAATGTCATATGAAAAATATATCATTAGAAGATTGTGACTGAACTATAATCTCTAACAATCAAAACTATATCTATCGTCCAAATTTTCTAATTATAAGAGGAAAGAATTCACGGATTCAAATCGTCTCATTGCAATGAAAATCCAACAAGCTCTTATTCAAACAAAGAAATTGTACAATTGAATTAGCCTATATTTTTCTGTATAAAAAAAAAAGAATCATTTCAGCAATAATTAACAAAAACCGAGAAGTACACAGTCATAAAAAATAGAAAAGGACAACAACAACAAATAATTGTCAACAAAAATAGCTTTTTTCCTAACTCTAAGTACAAAAATATCTATGAGAGAAAAAAAAACAGATGAAATTATATACAATGGATAAATATGCACGAATATTACACAGTTGCCTCGTTAAAAATCATACAATAAAAATATGAAAAACGGAGGATGTGTAAAATACGAACATATTTATTAGATATTTGTCATTGTTTTTGTTGATAATCGTTTTCGACGATGTGGTTGTGGTCGATAACAATACACCGGTGGAAGTAAAGAATTTAATTGTTCACTATTTAACTCTTGAATAAAAATTTTTTTATTTTCAATATGAGATGCTCGTGTCCATTCACCTTGATATCTATATGAACGAAAGAGTTATAAAATAAAAAAAAAACAACAAGTCCTACATACATTCCTTCCGGTTTCCATTCGACAAAATTTTCGAAGATATCACCAATTTGACGTTTAATAGTAATCTAAAATGTAAAAATAAATAGAAACAATAATATTTTAAATAAAATAAGATCAATTTACATTTGGTTCTAATATAATTGTTGGATCTTCATTTTCTATGGATATATATGGACAAGATTCAAATAAACGATTTAAATGAAATGTTTCACTATCCGTAAAACAATCATGATTTGATGCATAAGTTATTGGTACACCATTTACTTTGGCCGCTTTTCGTTTTCGATTTATTTTTGTTTGTTGTTGCATTAAAACAAGTTTATTATTTGTTGCGGTATTATTTGATGAATTACCATTTTGACTATTACTACTTATTGTACTATTGAATACTGTTTGTTGATGTTGTTGACTAATGACTCCATTATCACCACAATAATTATCAATGTTTATTCCAAAATTATTACCACCATTAATTGTGGTAAAAATTGAATCAGTATCACCACCAGAATTCATTAATGCTGATTCATCAGCTTCTTTTAAATGTGTTTGAACATGTCGTTCAACTGCATTCTGTGTAGTAAATTGTTCAAAACAATTATCAAATACACAACGATAAGGTTTTTCATTCGTATGTTTATGAATATGTTTTTCCAAATAATTTGCACATTTTGACGGTGTTCTGAACACTAGAATGAAAGATGAGCATTTTTATAAAGATTTTAATCGTTTATTCTATCACTGTAAAAATGAAAACAATTGTACAATGTAAACGATCAATACTGTCAGAGTTTTCAATTGTTTTTAGTCAACATAGGATGATTTCTCGTTCAATCTATCAGATTAAATAAGTCCAAGACGATCGTGATATTTGTTGTATTAAAAAAAAAACGGTTTGTTAAATTTTTACTAGAACAGAAGTTCCAAAAATCTGATGAACAGTGTCAATACCCCGAATTCTAAACACTTCCTCGAAATTTTTAGGAACAAGTCACTAATTGCTACAGTTTACCTTTACATCCTACCCATAAACATTGTTGTTCTTTGTGTTTATTTTTTTGTTCTTGTACATGTTCCATTAAATGTTCAAATAATGAACCATGAATAAGACCACGTTTACATTTATCCCAATTACATTTTTGTTCTTTAGCTACTTTTTTTGATATTGTTGTCGTCGATGGTTGACGTTGTTCCGGTGATAATTGATAAAGAAGTGGACAATGTTCACAATGTTGATAACGTTCATTTTCTTCTTCTTCATCATCAACAATATTGTTTGTATTCAATATTTCATTTTTTATTTTTGTACGTGTTTGACGCGTAGTTATACCGATTATATTATCAAATTTACGAGAACGTTTTCGAGATAAAGTTTTATGATCATTTTCATCATCATCTTCAACAGTTATTTCATCAAATTCACTTTTAATTTTACGTAATGTCGTTTCTCTTGGAGAATGACGTCTATTATTTGGAGATATTTGTGTTGTTGTTGTTGTTGAATGAACTTCAAGTGATTGTACTAAACTTGTTGACGAGAGAATTGGAGACGTTGGTGGTTTATGATTTTTATATAGTTTAGCCATCTAAAATAAAACAAATACTAAATGTACTCAAAAAGAGATATACTAAAGTAAGACACTGTCTGTTTTACTTGCATCTATTTATTACTCTCCTATCATACTGTTGCACAACTTGACAAGAAAATGATATATTTTTGTCTACATTTTATTGTGAAATACTTCAGATACAAAAAAAGTTGGTATATAAAAAAAAAAAAAAAATATCATCCTAACAAACAAAAGAAAAAGAAAATGAGGCCTAAACAAATATTAGTCAAACAAAAAGTTTACATTCGATTTTGTTCTCGTTTTATCCTTTCAGCGTATGTTCTACTAACAATATTCCATGCATCCATGTAACGATCCATACACAAACTAATACATTTCTAAATAAATTTAAAAAACTGATAAAATAATAGAGAAAAAATTCAATATTAAACTTCTCTCTAAATTACCTGTTCAGAATTTGATAAATTACTACCCGGTTTTGATATGCACATTTTAAAACATTTATCCGATAATTTCTAAATAAGAAAATAATTTAATATGAAATGGAACAAAAGATTCAATGTGATAGAATAAAAAAAAATCTACTTGAAGAAGTTCTTGAGCATTTTGAATTGCCAATTGTTGTTGTACAGTAGACATTATTTGTTGACGTTGAGCATTATCGAGCTTCGGTGAATTCATATCGCCTGATGATAAACTCATTTTTAAAAATATATATCTAAAAACATAAAAAGCTGAAAGATAAAAAAGTTCAAAAGTGACATTTAAAAAGAAATACACTGTAAAAGAAAAATAATTGATATTTATTTGTGTAAATATATCGTACAAATTTTAACACGCAATTGTATTTATTCCAATAAATCTGGTTACACTAATACAAATAACAAAATTATTATTGCACATAAACCGACAAAGAAAAATGAATACATAAATAGACAAATGGCACTGTTCACTTGATTAAATCGATTAAAAAAAGAAAAAAAAAAAAGAATAAAAGTTGAAAATCACCGTCAAAAAATTTTAAGTAAATAAAAAAAGGTAATTTGTTCACAACAAAAGAAAATTAAATTATCAAATGTATATATATATATATAATTGTTCATTCTGACTAGCTACTGCTCGATTTTGTTTGTTTTTGCTCAGTTTGTTGTTGTTCTTCAATTGTTAATTTTAATGTTTGAAAATAATCACTTTTTTTATTTGGTGCTGGAAATAAATCAATTTCATCTTCACCATCATCTGACTGAATTATTGTCGTTGATGGTGTTAATATAGACAAATTTTGATCACTATTATTTGTTACTGATTCAAATGTATAGGATATTGATGATCGTGTTGATGTCAATGAATTAGATTTATCATATTTTAATTTAGGAAATATGGGAGTCTCTGTTAAACTATCACAACGATAAATTAAGGGCTGAATGGACTGACGAATGTACGGATGAATTCTTAATAGAAAAAAAAAAAAAAAAAAGACTATGATAAATTGATACATTTAATAAATTTTCATTTCTGATAGAAAAGGATCGAGCAAAGATGATTAACATAGAGAGAAAGATACACGAGTATCAACATTTCTATTGACTCTTCAGTTACTGATTTTTTTGTGTGTTAAGAAATGATAGGAATGAGAGATGTACTTAACGAAGTGGTATACGCACAAATGACAAGATGTTCTCTAGTAATAGTTAACACTAAATAATAGTGAAGAAAAAGTTGTAAAATAAAAATTTTAAAATAATTTATGATCAATTTAGTTTTTCACTCTCGTTTAAAAATCGTTAACTAGCTCAAAATAATAAGAGATCAACTACAAAACATGAACAAGGTTATAATAACTAGACAGACAAACAAACATGCATTGTTAACTTGTACCCCATTGAAAAGCGTTATAAAAAGAGGCAATGACATCGAAATTAACTTACATAAGATGATCCATTTAAACATCTACTAAATGAAATATAGAGAGATATAAAAAAAAATGATCTATTTTATTAAAATAATAAAAGCATTTTCTTTTCTCTTATATTTACTTAAAATTTGCCGGTAATGAAAAATAATGATCAATTAAATCTTTTAAATTTTCTAATGTTTTTCGATAATCAATATTACGGCCAAGTATTCGACAATGATACATTATCTATAGTAGAAAATATTTTATATGTTGATAATAATGAATATATATTTTTTTTTCATTTTCAGTTTCTCACCTGACCAATGTTTCTATTTAATAAAAAAAATCCATAATAAAATGCGCTTAAATCATTGTGAATATAAAGTGGAAATCTAGAAATAAATGTTCTATTTCAATATGACAATACATTTTAAAATTAAAAAGCTTACTCATTCGTTTTTTCACTAGGTAATAAAGTATAATCGTATATTTTTGAATTTGAACCATTATATGTGATTGGAAAACGTAATGGTAATTCAATAAATTGTGAAATAATCAAAACAAAATGACAACAATAATTGATAGCAATCGATATTGTTTCATTGTCTCGTTCTCGTCCTATGTAAATAAAGAAAGAGTAAGGAAAAAAATCATCTATTTCTTACTCAAACATACCAGAAGTAGATTGAAATACTTTATCTTCGGCTTGTGGTAATTTAAGACCAGCAATATAAAATTCATGCATTGAATCAATTGATATTGGATAAATATAATGTGCTATTTCAGCTACAATTTGTTTTTGACGATAAATTATCCATTGATTTAGTTCACACAAAATAGATCTTAACATGAAAAACATTGTAAATTTTAATTGAGTGAAATATTTCGAATAAATAAATGACAGATTTTGACATCTATTCTGTCATACAAATCTGTACAAAATAGAATAGACACGTTTTTTCTTCAATCATAATAACCAGAACAAATCTTAAAAGTGATTTCCATAACTGAAAGAATTTTTAGTCTGTAATTATGTATATGCAAGTGTCATTAATATTTTCTAATACGATATCTCTACAATACCAGATCTCGAGGCAACCAAGCCCCTGGATTTAACTGAAAACTTTTTTTTACACACAACTCACAAGGGAGCTCCACCAACTGTCCAATCGCTTTTGAGACGAAACCTAGTGGGTGATAGGTAACCGACTATTCTGATTCCGAATATCGACATGAAACGGGCAGTTTGACCTCCAGAGACCCCTTTTTTGGAAAATCAGTTTTTTAGAAACTCTAAAAAATAACCAAACCCTTTCTTAATGAGTCATGATTATAGCCCGCACATTTCTGATTAAAATGAGACATCTCCCAGCTCTACATGACTTTTCTTTGCAAAGTTATAGAGTTTACAAGAAAAGCCATAAATTAATTTTTTCCTTCTTATTTCTGTAGCTTTGAGCTGATAATGAACATTTACATTTAGTGCTTTTCTTGTAAATTCTATAACTTTGCAAACAAAGGTTGCGTAGAGCTGGGAGATGTCTCATTTTAATCAGAAATGTGCGGGCTACAATCATGTCTCACTAAGAAAGGTTTTGGTTATTTTTTAGAGTTTCTAAAAAACTGGTTTTCCAAAAAAGGGATCTCTGGAGGTCAAACTGCCCGTCTCATGTCGATATTCGGAATTAGCATGGTCGACTACCTATCAGGCACTAGATTTCGTCTCAGAAGCGATTGAACAGGTGGTGTACCTCCGTCGTCAGCCTTAAACTTTTCTTGACAAAATGAGACGTTCTCAAGCTTTTCACAACAATCTTATGTTAAATTCGATTCCTTTTATGAAAGTTCTTAGCTTATCAAGGATCTTTCGTAAAATGAATACTGTTACGCGAAGATCTTGCATATACATAATTACTGACTGAAAACTCTTCCAGTTATGAAAACTACTTTTTAGATTTGTTGTTCTAGTGATTATAATCAAAAGATGTATTTTATAATTGAAATTAAAATTAAGAATAAAAATCTGAATTTATTAACGCTCGAACAAATTGCTAAAATTAGTGGACTTACTTTGCCTGTTCAATATTTCTGTCAATCAGAATTAAATCTTCTTTTTGTCGATGTAATAATGATATATTCTTTTCTAGACGTATTTCTATAAAAATAAGAAAAGAAGATAGAATAATTCTAGACAACAAACTATAAACATACTTTTTTCATCTAATTTTTTCCGTTTATCATTCTGTAAATTTTTCTGCATATCTAAATTATGTTTTTGTATCTTATGATGATATTTTACACATTCTACTTTTAATTGTCGAGCTTCACGTTCTTTAATCTATAATGAAAAAACTTATAAGTATAGATCTTATTAGTCTAAATGTATAATTCTTTCTACAGATAAGAATCTGATGGTTTGTTTTCTACATTCTATTTCAATAGAATATTATACTATATCTATGTAACAAATTGTGAACAGAGATATTAGAGAAAGAGAAATGAAATTTAGTTTTGTATATATACAAAATAAACCATATTTTCTTCTACTTAAACTGATGTTTCTCTTTCACTTTAATTGTGAGAAATTACACAAAACTACGCATAAGATTTACGCATGTCATGTAAAAATGAAGTCAAAATAACACATACCGCTTCAACATAAATTTGATTTGTCGTAATATATTTTTTAAGACTATGCAAACATATTTTAGATGAGTTTTTCTCATTTTGTATCGCATTGATAACATTTATCATTCTTTAAAAAAAAAAAATAAAAGAGCAAAACAGTTTTTGTTTAGCTCATCCTTTATTTTTATATATTTGTTTACCTGTAAATACTTTCTTTATTGTATGATTTATAACGTGGTAACATTGTAGATGGTAATGATATTAAATTTGTCGATGTTTTATTATTTGAACTTTGTTGTAACTGATTGATTTCATCACTATCACCGAACGCGTATCCAAACATTTCCAAATATAACGAATTTATTCGATCATATTTCTAAAATTAATATTAATCTATTTCTATTTCAAACTAATATATTTAATAAAATATTTTCTTACTTTTATTTATTTCTTACCTTACCTCTTACCTCTTCATTTGGTTTTAAATCATTTAAATATATTTGATATTCAATAAATAATCGTTTTGTAGGATTATTTTCTCCATTCAGTTTTCTATTTCTATTTGATATTATCCATACACGCATAATAAAATCTAGAATACAGATATATACACAATTTAGTTGAGTTTTGTTATTCTAGTCTTTTTTTTTTACACGTTTACCTTGAAGACACTGAACGGATTTCGGAAATATTAAATTTGTCCATTCAGGATTCTAGAATAATAACCATGACACAGAACTTTAAAAAAGGAAAATAACAAAATATACTGGAATACTTACACGTTGATTTTCAATCTGTTCACTTGTATAAAAAGCTAGAAAAATGAATTTATAAGGCTTATTCTTAGAAAAATGAAATCATAAACTCACCAACTGTATTTTCTGTACGATGTAATGTAAAATGAACTATAAAATCAAATTCATTTAATGTCAAATTTCGTAATGATACAGCTGTGATTCTTCGTAAACGTTTCTAAACAACAACAACTATTACTAACAAATCTATGATGTCTAATTTAATAAACAAAATATTTACTTTAATAAAGGGTACGGATATTAATGGAATTTTTTTTGTTCCTAAGAGTGACATAATTAATATTTCTGGACATTAAGAACTTTAATAAGATAATGTGATTGTTCTAATCTGGAACGATGTAATCTATAAGGACAATACTAGAATGATCATACAGTGAGTATCGATTTTTATTTTCAATTTCTCGAAAAAGAATAGAATTGTTATTCTATTAAAACCGAGAAAAGTTAGAAATGTTATTTTGTAAACAAGTTAGTAATAACAACGTGGTTTATAACATTTTATTTTCGCTTTCAAGAACATTCAAAACATAACGAGAAGAGTTTGTATGTGTACATAAAATCAAAATCCGTAATAAAGTTTTTTCAAAAAATCGACATAAATATACAAAATAGAATTTCATAACAACTTAGGACATATGAAAAGAAAATATAAAACAAAAAGTATTCTCAAATGAATAATTAAAACAATATGAGAAGTTTGACCGTATAATTGGACGATGTTCCATTAGAATTGACAAGAAAAACCAAAATACATCTAGAATTCACTTTTGATAATAAAAAAAAACAACAACCGATCATCACACTCTTTGGACAATATTTATTTATCACAATGTGTGTTGGTTCTGAATAATAATTAATACGAAGATGAGACTAATTAAGATATTTTATATATTGCATAATAGAAAAGTGTCTGTATAATAATCATACGCCCACAACCCCTTGACAACAACTTTTAACAGCATTTCTAAATGCAAAAAATGGCATTCTTCTATGAAAACAGATGTAACTTATTTTTAGACAGTTTAAGTGAAACAAGATCAAAATAAACATACCGTGCAAATGGAATATAAGACAATGTATACCATGCTAAAGACAAAAACTGTAATATAATGAAAAGGAACACAAGTACTCCATTTTTAATCTAAAAGAAGAAAAAAATAGATAACAATAGTTCACATTCTACAATAGAACCACTTGAGATAAAAACTACACTTCTAAAAGACACACACAAAGGGGAAAAAAGGAAGGAAGAATACCCTTCCTTGTAGCTACCGGTATAGGGCACTGCCGAATGACAGTTTAATTAGTCCAATATCTTCTCTGTAGTTGACAAGTTTCTAAAATGATTGTCTTGTTACTAGTCATCAACTTTCCGGAAAGTCACGAAGACTAGCCGGAGAAGTTTATTGTACGTCTCAACGTAGTGAGTATGCTATCGAATGTGTGATCGGAGGCACCAAGACATAAGTAACTTGCTCAAGGTTATTACATGACTTTGCCGGCATCGAGGTCCGAACACAGTACTTTTGAAGTACATGACGAACAATATAGCCATCAAGTCATGCTGTTAACGGTAACAGGTGTCTTTAGTGAATAGAAATGCACATACGCAATGAAAAATAGTAACTGATAACTTGTGTTACTTACTGCTAATGCCGAAACAAGTGTCATAATCAAACAAATCTAGAGTAAATTGAAAAGTCATTTTCTATATACGAAAAAAGTACTAAGAATAAACGATTAAAACATACTAGAAAAACGATCGTAGCAAAAATTCGTGTTTCAGCAAACATTTTCTTTAACTGATTCAAAGGTCCCATTAGAAAGATTGTACTAAAGAAAAAAATGTAAAAATATTTAGTAAATAAACAACAAGATGACGTATAATTTTGACATACGATCCAAGTGAAAGTATATTGGCAAATGTGTATAGTACGGCAAAACCAATAAGATTTCCACCAGCCCAAAATACAATAATTGACTGAAATAAAAAACAGAAAATGAAATATAAGAATATACATAATTTTTTAAAAAATACGTACGCCTACTCCTAGGAGTGCTCCAATTAGAAAACAAATTGCAAATCCTTTTATGCGGGTATCCCATGAGAGACTTTGAACCTGAGAAGAAAAAGAAACGTTATTTCAATTCTACATCAATAGAGTCAAAAATAAATTAAAATAAGCATTAAATAAAGCATCCGTTATAAATAACCCATGCAAAAATCAGAAGGAAATCAAGAAGCAAATTAATTTTTATATATAATGAGCAAGCAATTATTGTGTGTATATTGAATTTTTGAGCTCATACCTCAGGCATTGCCAAAATTGGACTACCTTCATCTTCTACATTCTCTCCCGTTACAAAACGTGTTAGCTTGTTCATCGTTCAGTTTTTTTCTTTTCAAAACCTCAGACGTTCTCACAAGAACAAAATCATTTCAAGAAGAAAACAACAAAGAAAGAAAATTGTAGTAAGACAAAACTCAATAATCTAAAGATAAATGGAAAGATTCTCATTACAACAATAATAAACTATTCGAAAAACCTGTTATGTTGTCTCTTTTTTTTATATAAAAAAAAGATTTTGATCATTACGCATAGTTTACCGTTGAAACCTCAGTATGTGAATATGTTCCGCTAATAGTAAAAACACGTTTTAATCTCTCCATTATTGAAGTAACGAAAAATTTTGATCAAAACAATAGAGAATATGATCTGAAAAAAGAATTATCATATTTTTCGTTTCGAAAACTGTCATAAGGTGAATGTACTCTGATAAAAACAAGAATTAATCAGGTGAAGTATCATTCTTTCTCTTGACTATTTTCGATTCAAGACGTAGAATAAAGTTTGTTTAATCAGTTAAAAATGACTTATTGTAGGTATTCCATTTAGCATTAATAAAATTGTTATAAAAATGAAAGATTTTCAAATCAACATTTGTTTTATTGATCTTAATATTTATTTATGTTAGTAGAATAGCAAAATAGTGTCATTTATCGAATCAATGATACATGCATGTAAAAAAAGCTCAGGCTAAATACTTAAGCTTTTGCTTGCGAAATTTTTTGTTTAGATATAAAATTATTTCAGAATACTACTGTATATTCACGCTAAAATAATAACCTAGTAATAAAAAATAATACTATACTAGTAAAAAAACTATCTCTTCTCTCAACTAAACAAAGTCGATCTTTTATTTATGAATAACAAGAAAATCATTGTATATACAGGAAAAATACGCGAATATTACATTATTTTAACTCAGATTCAACAACCACTAATGAGATCATTAGAAATGATTAAAGAAAAAAAAAAGACACTTTTACATACAAAAAAAAATAAGAGATAAAAACCAATACCAAAAAAAGATTGTGCAAACAAATAAAAAAGAAATCAATGAAAAACTGAGTAAATAAATCATTCATTGTTTTTGTTATTGCACCAGGAGAGAATAAAACATAACAGTTACTAATTCGTTAGAACATTAGTCAATTCCAATTTTTTTAATGCATCATGTAATACATCCATTTCACCTAAAGATATAAAAAAGAATTTTGATAAGCAATTTTTATTCATTTCTCACCTTTATTATTTACCACGAAGAAGACGAAACATATTAACAATTTGTTCTTTGCCATTAATGACTTCAATAGATTGTGTATAAGGATTATAGTGAACAGCAAAGGGTCGTGGAATTGTCATGGCATATTGTCTAAAACAATTCTTACAGTAAAACAATTCGTCTATTTATTTTGAAAATTTTACCTTAATTTTTCTTTGGCATCTTTGAAACTTTCGGCAAGAAAGTAAACTGGTTGAAATGATGTGATTGGATATGGTTGAATAGCAGCACGAGCCGGATCGAAAGGCATGATGGCTGGTTTATCCGAGATACAATACTAAAACCATAGAAGAATATTTTATATTCGCATAAGTATCGAAAGGCTATGTATGATGGATGATAGTCAAACTAATTTAACATTTAGATAAGTTTATAAGGTTTCATGTATTTTAGTCAAGATCTTCTCCGCGAAACATGAAAAGTTCAGACGAAAAATATTTTGGCTACAATCCTTTCAATAATTTTTTGAATAACTAATGAATGAAGATAAATGTAGACTTGTGGCTTCGCCATTCAAAAGGGAGACTTGGTAGCATCTTTTCATAAACAAAATAATTTTCACGATAAATTTTTCAATCTAGGAGAGCTTTAGAAAACCAGGTTAAATCGTTGAAATACAAATCTATTGATTTTTTTCCATGGACAGGTAATCGAGAATGTCCTCTTTAAAACGGAGCCTCACTCATAAATCATGATCTTGAATAAAAAATTGGAGCGGATTTAAGTATTTCCCCATAACGGTGATTCTATATTGTGATAGCGGATTAGTTGAATACTTTAATCCACATGTGACTTTCAGTTTTGAACTTATTATAAAAAAAAGTCTTTTAAGTAAGGATCAATACATCTCTGTTCCGTTGAAAATATTTTTCAATAAATATTTTTTATAATATCCAACTCATAAAACTCGGATATCTGTTTGGTTTATACGAGCGCAACTGATTGGCGAAACAACGTACAGAAAACCATAATGTGTTAATCTGCCTTTCATGAGACAGTCCACACATAGCTCAGACAGTCAACATCGCAATGAGAATGTGTTTACCTGCAACTCTCCAAACGAAGACAGTAAACCTGCTCCATAAGCACGACGTTCATTATTTTCAACACATAAACCAAATTCAACTGTGAACCAATAAACTGTTGCTAAATGTGTAATATAGTCATCAGGCGCTCCCAAACTAGCTAAACCAATTTCTTGACTGAATTCTGCGAAATCTGGATCAGCAAAGAGTGGTACATGTCTACAACGAAATAATAATAGAAAGAAAAAATAGATAAGATAATTTGAAAGAATCATGTTAATATTACCCCAAAAGTTCATGACAAACATCTGGTTCTGGAGTATACATTGGTACACTATAGTGGCGGATATATTGTGTTGAATGAAATGTGCGAAATGCAAGGCCAGCTAAAAAGTCTCGCGATGATAATAATCCTAAAATGAATGATGAAATGTCTATTTAAAATATTTTTCTATTAAAGAAGCGCACACTCACCAGCAACAGGGCGTAAACGAAAACCCGTACAATCTCTCAAAAATTGTGATACGTCTTCTAATTGAGGTATATTATTTTCACTGTAACCACAATTATCGATAAGTCTAAAAATAGAAGAACTTGTTTAGTGTTAAAATAGAAGAACCAGACGATAATAATCTATTATAAGTTTATAAAAGTTCAATAAGACGTTCCAAGCATAACTGTCTTTGCAAATTCTTTGTTCTTCGAAGAGAATACTTACAATGCAAATATGTTGTTAAACTCTTTACAAGCATGTGATGGATACAACTGAGTTAGTTCTCTGAAAACAGTTGACCATGTTTGAATTTCTTGTTCAGTATATGTTACACGTGGTATTGGCTCATTATGACGATAATTCATTGCTATATCAGCAAATTCTTTTCGTCGTTTACGATATAACACATCACGAAAGCCAGGATGATCTATAAAGACATAAATATTAGCCATAATTAATAAACTAAATTCGTTCGTAACAAGATTTTACCAGATTCTAGTTCTGAACCATACGACAATATACGATTGGCAAATTGATCTAGTTCACGAATTTTTCGAGGAAACCAAGGAACTATAAACAAATAATAAAAACATTCGTAATTGAAAGTAATAAGAAACGGATAAAAAATCCAAAGAGAAACAACATAGCTAAAATGAACAGTGTACTATAATCTGATATTTGATATTAAATATCATTCATTTGATTACTTGCAAGAGAAGAAAATATATTTTCCTAGTTAGTCTGATTAGAATTTTTTATCTATCTAAATCGATTTGTTAGTATAAATCTTGTTTATTCATTAAAGAACAGTAGAAAAAGTCATCTGTCTGTTTTCGATGAATTAGTAGCTACTCGTAAGATTTTTGAAAACACTTGAGTAGAAAATATAGCAATCATTTTTCTACTGTTTTCTAATCTCATCGATGAGACCTTTCTTAATTATGACATATTGTTTTTTGTTGTACAGAATAAACTTAAATACTAACCTGATTCTTGTAACGCTTTATGGGCTCGTGATAATATATGAATATATTTACTACGTTGTCTTAATTCTTTCACCGCTTCTACAATACCACCCCTACTATTATCACATTCTACATAAAATTCATGATCAGTTTTATTTTGTCTTGCTAAACGTGATTCAATATGTAGGAGATTTACACCATGTTCCTAAAAATCAATAAACTAGTAGTTAAAGATCTATATCATTCATAGTATGAAGAAGAAAGCCATCATTGGTCAATCTAAAACTAGCTGTTCTTTTTATTTATTTATTTTTTTATTATCAAGCGCATAATTTTATAAATCACTGTTGTAAAAATTAATAGCAAGACAAACAATATATGTTAGTGGAGAAAAACGCATATTGGAGATTTACACTATGCATTTCTCGATCCCAATCGCTAACTCCCACCCATCACACATTTGCAAACCTATTTAGTCGTTGTTTATACCATCGAAATCATTGTTCTAAAAATGTACACATTGAAGTGAAACACAGCACATATATAAATAGGCATAACTGAACTTTGAATGAAAATAATGAAATTAACTAATTATCTGATGAGCAAAACTGACACTCATAGCTTTCATTTTTCAAAACAATCGTTCATACATTTGATCAATCTCACAACAACAAAAAAAGCTAGGAAAATGTTGAAAGAGCTATCATTCTTATTTTCAACTAGTTAATTTTAACATTAATCTTATTGAGCATATAAGATGACGATAACAAATTTGAGAAGATAAAAAACAAACCTCAAATATTTGTAATGCTTTGGATAAACTTCCAACTGCTTCTTCATTGAGTGCAAATATTAAGGAAGTTTTTGTTGAACGTTCTTCGCCATAACGAGTGTCAAATTCAGGCTAAAAAAAGAGAAAATCCATAAGAAATTTGTCTGAGATATAAAATAAGCTACATTTAATTAAAATTATATTAAAGATTAAAGCATGTCGATAATAAAATAACAAAACTATATAGTAAAAAGGTGTCCAGAGAGTTATTTTGCCTATTGAGTTTTGCTACCCAAAACGAATCTTAATTAAATGCTCTTGTTCTAAAAAAGTTTGGAATAAAAGTTCATGCAACATGCGTATAAAATAAAAAATAACTAAAAAAAGCTAGCAAAAGCAGTATTTATGCTTAATAATAACCTCTAGATCATGTCCAGATACCGATTTCAATGATGTATCCAATTTTTGTTCTCCAGGATATCCAGAGGCCTAGACAAACGCATTTTTTTCTTACGAAATTGAGAAAAAAATATAATTTAACTAACCTCAGATATCGTTCCCATTTTTGTTAAAATTACGATCAGAAGCTAATTTAAAAGAATGAGAGTTTGAAAGTGTTGCTTTTAAGCTGTTGTAATTCAGTTAAACGTACTCCTTTGTGATAAAAAAAATCGTTGAATGAAACTAATAATTGTACTTTAGTACGTATTTATTTATTCATTCATACATTCGGTCGTTCGTTCTACAATATTTCCTTATATGCGCATTTAATTGTTGGCACCAGATTGAATTTAACAGTACGAAGAAGAAAGATGTGGAAACATCTGATTCTTCTAAAATAAGTATCTAAAACAAAGGTACAGCTATGAAAGAAGAGAAATTTGATATTTGTACCTAAACTCATTTATACCGAGTAAGGATGACATTTGTTTGAATGAGGAAAGAGATGTACTCGATTCAACCATTTTATATGAGCAGTACAAACAACTTTGACGTTAGGGGAAAATACTAATATTCTCTTAACTGGTGCCGATGAAAGTTCTAATCTCTTTTGAGCTCTGTGTTACTTCTGAACAATGAGGGAAGAAGATGAGGATGACAAAATAAATAAAATAAATAAATCCTTGTTGATCACAGTAACGAATTATACTGGTCGCATAGTTTATCAAATCGTTTACTAGTTAACTTTTACTAATATTTTACAAGACACGGGCTCATTCATACACTTTCCACCTGAAAGTAGATCTTAGGAGCTTCTATAAATCAGAAAGCCATCTATACCCTTTTGCGATCGCTCTCTACGCTCACGATTTATCGACTAGTAGCACCATCTGCAAGAGGATACGAAGAATGCACGAGAGATCTGGTAATCTGAATTATCTAAATAACATTTAGGTTTATCGAGTACTTCTAGCATGTGAGTAAAGTTAATACATATTTTTTCTCCAAATTTTCATTGAAAAAATAGTTGTCGAAAACGGTGTAATTCTTCGACCTGGGATTATGGGTCGTTAACAACCTTTTGTTCAAACATTTTCCGAAGTCAGTTTTTTTCTAGCTAGTAACCTTATGAAAGCTGAATATTACAAATTTCAATATTTTTGGTTCCTTAGAAGCACGGTACCATCACTGGTAGCAGTCCCAGAACTAAAGAGTATTCCCTCGCGCAGGGCCGTAAATAGGAAGTCAACTTTGGAGGGTGTAAAAACTTTTTTTGGAGAGGTGTAAGAAAAAAATTTTCGCTGTGCGACCAAAACTAACGAAAAAAATTTTAATTTCCGCTGGGAGGAAAGGACAAATCTTTATTTTTGCGGTTATCGTGCACACACCCTCCCGCTATTTACGACCGCGCCCTTACGACAAGTTTCAATGACTTGTGTAGTCCCAGGTCAAAAAGTCAGATCAAGATTTTACACGTTCTTATAAAATCTTATAAAAATCATACAAGAATCTTACGAAATCTGATGAAATCTTACTATGAGATCTTATATCAAGAATCAGTTTCTATATTTCTTACAGAATTTTACAAATGCTTATACGAATCTTACGAAATCAGACGGAATCGTAGAAGAATCTTAAAAGACAGCAAGATTCTTTAACCTGGGGTGTTTTCAGAAGAAGCGGGTCCAGGTCAAAGAATCTTGTTGTCTTTTAAGATTCTTCTACGATTCTGTCTGATTTCGTAAGATTCGTATAAGCATTTGTAAAATTCTGTAAGAAACATCGAAACTGATTCTTGATATAAGATCTCATAGTAAGATTTCATCAGATTTCGTAAGATTCTTGTATGATTTTTATAAGATTTTATAAGATCGTGTAAAATCTTGATTTGATTTTTTGATCTAGGTGGTTAAATTCTGACATTAAACGACTAACGCTTTAAATGCTAGGTTTTTTCTGATATTTTAACTGTTCCAAAAAGGCATGTTAACAGACAGTTCACGACGATGTGAATTTCAGTTTTAAGTAAGAAATTCGAAAGGGGCACACAAAAAATAGATTTTCTTGAAACATACATGGTCAGATAGAGCTCGACGAGTAGATTCCTAATATGTCCTTGGAATTGAAGTTTCATCAAGTTTGGGAGAATAAATCTTCAAAATACGAAGAAAGTATGAAAAACGGCATTTTTGACCCTTTTTGAGAAAACTTAAGATTTTACCTTTGTTATCACTGTAAAGCTTTGAAACTAATTTATTCGGATTCAGCATCAAAAATTAAGTATAGCCATATAAGTCTGACCATCTTTCAGCGTTCTTGTTGCTCTCACTAGGACGGACTAGTCAATCAAGCCGCTAAGGCATACCCTCCTCTGCCAAACCTATGTAGTCTTTTGTTTGAAAAGCTTTCCCCAGCTATCATACACCATTCGAACCGCCATTCGACGGTGAACAAAGTTACACATCTCTTTCGAAAACTTTTGCTTCCTCGCTGAAAAACGTAGGCTTTACTGGGAGAAATCGAAATTCTGATCTTAATTCGCAATTTTCTCCATCAGAACTCAACTGTCATCAACATATTCGGAATCAGCGTCAAAATCGAGTCGAATGATATATATTTCAAACTTTTTCGTTGCTTTTCATTTTTCGATGAAACCCCCAGTAATTCTTCGACGGGAAAATTCAAAAAAAATTAAAGTGATCGAACAGGATAAAAAAAGTACATCATTCGACTCGATTTTTGACGCTGATTCGAATATGATATTTTCATTGCTTGAAAGTTGAGCTCTGATGGAGAAAATTGCGAATTACTTGGTAAGTATTTAGAAAAATTAGTTGTTGAAAAATTCGTTGTTATGTCTCTACGAGTTCTTCTGCAAGATTACAATGGTCTGTTTTGTTTATTGTCCGACGACGTACTCTTCTGAAAATACTTAATGAGGAAGAATTTTTTGTGAAATAAGTTCGACTTTTCTAAAAAGCTGTATATAAGGTCGTTGTTGGGATTAGTAGATCAACTTCTATTTTTAATATAATACCAGGAAGATAAACAACCATTAATAGAGTGTTTCGAATTATTTTTTATACTCTATCAGCATGTTTTTTATGTCCGCTGTTATTATTCTGTCAAAACAAAAATATATAAAAATACAAGTTCATCTACTAACCCCAACTCACATACGCGTATATTCCTGTACAGGAAATATGTTTTATTTGTTTTATCTGTTGTTTTATTTTGTCATAAGCATATAAAAATGATAAAAAACAAACACATATGGGAAGTATTTGGGAAAGGACCAACATACAGAAACATAATGAATGAACTGGAAGTATGCATATAAAAGTGTAACAGAAGGTGTGAAGCGAGACATTTCTAAAATAGCGAAGAAAGAAAAAATATCAGCAGTTCATTTTCGACCTTGAAAAATGGAATTACTTCAACTGATAGAAAAGAACAGCTATAAATCGAGCTGAAAAAACAACGAATTAATTACAGAGCGTATA
The DNA here is from genome assembly GCA_905250885.1 of Didymodactylos carnosus. Classification (NCBI taxonomy): domain Eukaryota; kingdom Metazoa; phylum Rotifera; class Eurotatoria; order Philodinida; family Philodinidae; genus Didymodactylos; species Didymodactylos carnosus. The sequence continues at coordinate 1,434 of CAJNOQ010002331.1, read as the reverse complement.
GTTTGTACAAACCAAATATGAAATGGTAGAAAATTTTAAATGAAATTCGCTTGATACACGAAAAATATGTTATCACTCCTATACATAGAGCTAGTCAAAACGTAGAAGAGAAAATCAAAACATATGAAATAAGAAATATCGAACAGATTTCTATGTGTAATCTCTTTTCTCTTACAATGGCCACGTGTACTCTATAGAATAGTATGGATCGCAAGCAAAAAAAGAATACTCCCTTGTCCGACAAAACGATCCGTAAACGGAAGTAAACGACTGAAAAACGATATATTTATCGGTCCAGGCGCATACATGGTGGATGCAGGATATGTGAACATTTTGATGTAATCTGAAGTCGAATTAGACTTTAGAAAAATTCAGGGTTTTTACTGCACTGGAGACGTCAGTCGGAAACGCTTCCGTTTAGGAAAACACCAATTTTCTCCTTACCGCTTAACTCTGAGACAATATTTTTTTCAAAAATGTAAGCGAAACAGTGCAGATTCCGAATATCTATACCTCATAACTTACCATATAATCCAAAATATCGAAAATATTTTGCCGGCGAAAGACGCTTTTGAGTGGGTCGTATTTCACTTATAGGCTTTGTCAGCTGGAACAAAAAATTTTTCGCCATTAGATAGCCCAGTCTTTGGAGTATTTATGAGGCTATTTTAATTTCGAAAAAGCTTACTTTCGATTTTTCTCCAAATGTCCGCCTGCATGCCCTCTGTGTGGTGTTCCTTTCGTATAGGTCTTGTCTTGTTTCTGGTACATTGGATTCAGTGAAGTCTAAGGGTTTGCCTAAAAATTAAATTCAAATGGTATTTGTTTACAATAAACTCTGATGGTAAGTCTGATCAACATCAATCTACAATCTATCTATCACAAATAACTTTAAATCAAGAAAATACAGGCGATAAAAAGGCGACATTCTTAGATTTTGAGATAGAGATAGTTAAATGTAGAATAAAACTTATACCGTATAATAAATGGAAAAATAGATAGGATATAAATAGAAGGAATAAATAGAAAATAAATGAAAATAGTAGAGTACTATGGGGTAAAAAGAGTCAGTTCACGAAATTTTCGTCGTAATTTCACTATTTCTTCTCCGTTTTTAACTGAAAAAATTCGATATTCACCACGATAGTAAAGCCGACAATAGTACAAAAATTTCTTGAAAATTCATGTTGGTTTTCCAGATGTATTCAAATGGGAGTCGACTGATTGTGACTGACTCTTTTTACCCCGTATGGGGTAAAAAAAGTCAGCTCACTTATGTCGATGGGATAAAAGGAGTCACTCCATTGAAATCCATGGAGATTTTTTAAAAGCATCGTAGCTCATTAACGATGAATGCTAATTAATTAAAAATTATATCACTGCGAAGCTCTACTCTTCCTCTATCGAACCATATGATTTTTTGTACTATTGTGT